>NNCF01126922.1:2518572-2757501 GCA_002313205.1 Laupala kohalensis | reverse complement strand
ATTGGGGGATGGGAGGGGGAGGGAGATTGGGGGATGGGAAGGGAGAAGGGAGGGGGAGGGTGATTGTGGGATGGGAGGGGAGAAGGGAGGGGGAGGACTAATGTATGAAGTTCATTGTTGAACATAGACTCTCTCTTTCTGGGTTGTATCATTTATTTTCTCATTAAATAAACAATACGTTTAGCGCAAGTGAGTAATTTTTGTTCTCACATGCTCTATTTGAAAGGATCGATGGTAGAAAACAAGAAGTAAATGATCATACATCCTCACCATTTCCGACCACTTGGAGAATTTGGGTAATTATTATTATTCTCATTAATTCTGGAGGACTATTCATTATCATTCTGTTTGTGCATTTATATCGACAAAAGTGCGGAAATAATGACGTCATGAGTTCCAGTTATTGGGTTCTAAAGCGCTCGTACAGTTATGATCGCATAATTGTATGCGTAAAAGGGAATTTGCGTAAAATGTAGTCGGGTGACAAAATGAATCAACTCCGTTGTTTTACAGTTTGAGATATTTATGTCAAGAGCCGTAAAAGTAACATCTTTTATCATGTTCCTTTTTTCGACCTCAAATTTGATATATCTTTTTTATAATTTCGCGTATAGGTCTTGAATTAAACTCAATTATTACTTTTCGACGTTTCGACACCTATCGTGTCTTCATCAGGGCTTATAATACTCCATACATTATACACCGAAACACTAGATTACCATCACACCAGCCACTCATCACCACTAATATTTAAACATACTCAGCCAACTACATCTGCGCAACTGATTATAAGCCCTGATGAAGACACGATAGGTATCGAAACGTTGGCAAGTAATAATTGAGTTTAATTCAAGACCTATACGCGAAATTATAAAAAAGATATAACATCTTTTAGTTAACCAGTCCTTCGTTCTTTCGATTTCTAAAAACTTCGACCCCTATTTCTCGAATCACAGAACTGACTGTAGAAAGAGATCTTTGAGAACGTATATCTGGAAATCAGATGAGATGAACTTAGGTGACTTGGCTTCTAAACCCTCCATATTATACCCAGAATGGACAAAATATGTGAGAACAAAAATGTAAAATGTGATTCACTAGGGTTCAATTTCAAAGATCTTTGGAGATTTCCAGAGAGATCTTTAGGCAGGTCTTTTATTTTACCACAGAAATGTTTCCTGGAATATTTAACATACTAAGATAATATACTTCGAGTGACTTATTGTGAGGCACTCTGGCCCAATGAAGTGAGTGTACATGGACGAAAGGGTGTTGGTGGTCGGGTGGGTCTGTCGTCTGGCGACTACCTGCGCCTGCTTCCACGATACTTCCCTTCTCCCTCGAGGCACTCGGTATTAGCCCTACCTTATCTTAACTACCTCTCCGAGAAGACGCGGCAGTGTCAGAAGCAGATACATAGGCGCTAGTAGAAGAGGAGGAGTCGGAGGAAATGTCGATATGGCGAAGTGGATTGTGAGGACTGGTGAAGTGCCGAGCGCTGGTTGGTGGAGGTGGTGACGTTCAAAACGTTGGAGGCGTCGGTGTCGACGGTGGTGATGTGGCTACTTGCATGAGAGGAAAAAAACGTTGGATGGCCCTCGATGGTGACATCTCGAGATGGAACCTCAATACGCGGCGATGATAACACTCATTTGGAAAAACTTTGATTAAGCAAATTCATAAATTTTCCAGAATCCGCAATTAAAGTTTTTCGATGCTGATACATTCGGTTATTGTTGCTGCGACGGAATGATAAATTAAATGACATATTTTTATCTTTGGGCCAATGTTGATCCGCACACAAAAGCTACTCAAAAAAATGTCGCGCGCAACTGAGGTTGCAGCACCAGGAATGTAAATCATGAATGGTAATGCTACGAAACAATAGCTACCATCCAACGCAAAAGGGAAAGATTAAAATTTTTTCTTTGCACCCCAAATAGGGTCGAAATTTACATATTTTATTACAAACTAATTTTCAGACAGATTTTCATTATCTCTTCAAAGGTGCAATACGTCCACAACGTTGTAAAGGGTTCACAAAAATAAAGAGCTATGGAGGTTGAGCGAAGAGAGACGGTGATGGAAGCTACGATATCTGCGCAGGACATCTGAAGAAGGTATAGTGATAGGGGTCATACGTATTCTCGTTGCGCTGATCGTGTCGACGGTGGCGCTACTGCGGCAGGCAAGGGACTCACATTGAGGAGGGTCTGAAGCTGAGGATCTCGAGGACGAGACAGGCTGCGTTTGTCGGAGGTGGGGAGGGGAAAGGGACGCAATCCTCGGAGCTACTGCTCTCCACTTTGTGGTCATTACGGCGGCGCCGAAGGGCGGCGGTTGCGGCCGCGGCGACGGAACTGTGACCAACGTGCGGCGTGCACGAAGGCGTGTTGCCCTGCTGGCCCATATCCTGGAGATAGCGGAGTACTTGGAAGTACGGAACCAAGAAATGGAGAATTAAATGTAAAAAAGGTCAAATTAAAGGTGGTAAATTCGCACTTACGAAGAGAAGTTGCTTCGAACCAACAAAAGATTATAAGAAATTATAAGTGGTCGTAGTAATTTCAACACATGTTTGAAACGAACCAAACGATATATGGATCTGTGGGGAAGGAATTGAGTGTCCAACCTACATTATGGGGCTGTCAAGTGAAAAGAAGAACCATAGAAAAAAAGCATGTTTTTAACGGTATAAAAAGGACAGAAAATATTCCCACCATGAAAATGTTGCTGGAGACGAGGGAAAAGTAAAATATTTGAAAGATTTTCTCGAAAGTCGTGCATAGTAAAACACATTTTAACGAAATAATTGACAAGTAGAACATGAGTGAGGGAGAACCTGATAGACAAGAAGTAACACATATCCCGGTGGTTCAGAACTGTAAAAATTAGCAGCCGTATCATCAGCCATCAAACAGAATATAACTATTTAATAGCAAAGGCAAATTTGATAGAAACTAATGTATGTCGCAACTCTCCGTATGAACTATCTTTGAAGAAGGGATATGTAAATCAGCTAAACATAAATATAAACACAAAATATATTTACAAAAAAGCAGAAACTACACAAACATATGATAATATTGTATTGCATAAACCAGATAGCTTTTCAGTGTCTGTGCGTGATTTCAAACTCTCATGTGTAGTTTATAAATATAAGTTCAGCTATAACTATACTTTGTTCAATTGACTTTCAATTTCGTTTGTGCTCCTGGATTCTAGTTTTTAACCATCTCTTTGTTTGACCTACGTAGCTAGCATTACAATCTTTACATTTTATTCATGTTATCTTCCCCTTTCGTTATCAAATTATTTCTTTTATTTTTAAATCTTGAAATCAATTTCGTATTTTAAGACTTTAGTAATCTATGAGGTGCAGGAGTTATAAACTAGTTATAAACTTGTTATAAATCATATCATCTAGTTTAGGTTGCGTTAGTGGTTTCCTGTTTTGAAAATAATACAATCATTTTTAATATCGTTATTAACAAGTTGTATGGGATAGTAAGTAGATAAAAGTATGTTAGGCACCATTTGTAAATGTTCTCTCCGATGTTATTAATTATTTATTGGTGGATAAAGCATTTTTGCGCCCAAGGCAAAATCATGGCATGCGCCCATCTAAAATAAAAATAAATATTTGAGTACTTTATGTACTTTTCTTTGTTTAAGAAAGGAGGTAACATAAAGCATAACCATTTGAATAAAACACCAAATTACAATCGCAATTTCGGTGAAGACTTAATTCGAAGTAGGTCTCTTTCGGATTACGGAATGACTTCATCCAAAAATGTACGTCAGCCGATACAAACAGGAGAGTCAATGGCAGGTGCTGGTCAGAAAAGTACAACGCAAGCTTTCCCGACCGCGACACCATCCGACTCAGAACATAAATAAAGCGATTATCGTCAATGAGAGTTGGGGGGCATAACTTAAAGAGACGTTGAGCACACTCATATTCTCACTGAGAAATAGTTTCTGAAATATGGAGAAATGCAAGTTTTAGAATGTATTATCGCTCGCTTTTCCTACAATTATAATAATATTTTATACTTATTATTATTTCCCACCATCTAGTACATAATAATGCGTGAAATAGAAGAAATGATGCACCAATGTTCAGAATATAGAAATTGAATGAGCGATTTCATGAAACCCTTAAGTAGGAGAAGAGATATGATGGGAGAGACCGGTTACAATTATGTCATTTTGATGAAAATAAAACATGCACGGAATTTGATGCAAAATATGCACAGAACGAAATAGGGATGCGTACTATTAGTCTTTCAAGGGACTCCTTATAGTATTAGTGTGGCAATATTTATTGACACATTTCAACATTACGTTTAACCACCCTTTGGAAAATTCACTATTGCATTTCTTTCCAGAGTATTTGCACTTGACAGGTTCTTTTTTTATGAAACTGCATATGAAACAAAATTATGAACATCGCAATACTTAAACTTCTTCACCCTATATTTGAGTAAAATAGTTAAGTTTGCTTAGCTTTTAAAGCTACTCTTTTTTAATTATTCTCATTTGCTTCATAATTTATTGTGAACAGTCCATCTTCGTCAACATAGAGAAATATTAGTAAATAATTAACGACTTTTTTAACAGACTATTTATTTATTCAAAATTTATTAATATTAGTTGTGTATTGCAGATATTGTGCACATACGTTTTGCGTATAGAGTTATTGCCATCTACACAGTATCAAGTGTATCTCGGAGTATCGCTTCGTAAATGTATCTATTTTTAAAAAATTAAAAATAATCTAACGGGTTAATTGATTTATATAAAACTAACTGAATAAATTAGGCCAGAAACCTCATACGTCAATTTTCTGGTAGAATTGTGTCCGTGTGAAACACATGACCTCTCGGTAAAATACCGTGGGAAAAGGTCCTGTCTGCATGATTCGCAAAGAAAATCGGTATGTTGTGAAATCTATAAGGAAGTTGAGAAATATGAAATAAAGTTTCGTTAAATCATCGCTTAGTACGATAGCAACAAAGTTCATGATAATAGAGTTTTCTTATATTTTATTCACTAACTGTGTCTAATCTACTGTGCAATAAAATCACGCAATAGTTGTCAACTTTTAGAAAGTTTATTCAATCAATGGATTACATTATATACAATTTTGTTGTATCCCTGCTAAATAACAATTGTGTTGTTTCTGCAATCCGAGTTATAAATGTTAATACAATGAGTCGTTTCTTTTTCCGGAAAATACGTGAAGGTTGGTGATCATCCGGGCAAAAATTGTCTGCGAGATGCAATCATTAGGGAAATAAGGAGAGCATTCCTGTTAGTTCTGGAGTCCAAGAGAATCTAGATGTCTCAGAAGATTGAAGTGCAAAAGCCTCAAAGACAACACAAACTACGTTGCCGTCTCACTGTACGTCTACAACCATCTCCGCCTCGCATCCATCTGCGTCTTCCACAATTCACTTCGCCTTCTTCTCCTAAGTGAAAGCGAATGGGCACGTGGTACAGGCGACAGCACACAAAGACCTGATTAGCACCTGCCAGCTGCAGAACGCTGCACACGATTAAAATTGAGGAAGGATCGAAGAAGAGGCAGCGTAGAGGAGAGTGTATTAAAGAAAGAGACAGTGACGCTTGGGGACGAGGAAGAGCTTTTGATGGGTAGGGGACTTAAGAAGGAGTTACTGAATAGACGACGACGAGGAAACAGGAAGAGTAAAGGGACTTCTTTCTTATGTGTCACACAGCATAAGTTCATACTTAATATATATTTCTGCAATGTTGCATATATATATATATATATATATATATATATATATANTTACAATTTGTTAATTGTGGTGCATTCCGTTTTAACTTGAAATAGAATATTGCCAACACCAAAAAAAATATTTATATTCCCAAAGCAGTATTCGACATGTCATCTTCGGAGGTCTTCCCTGCCCTGGAGGGGTGTATGCAGAATGCCTCATCAATAACTTTCAAACTAATTTATATCGTTTCTTGCTTATTTGTTCGCGATTTTTCTCGAATCTAATCATAAATGGTTCACAAATTGTACGTAGAAAAATAATCCAAGTATATCTTCATTTTAAAAGTTAATGCAAGTTTCCTAACTTACTGTACGCGGATAAAGAAAAAATATATTTTTAATTATAACTTAAAGAACGGCAAATACATGCAATATACAAAATTTGCGAGCTGATTATCTTGGATCCAACATGTCAAGATCGACGGGGAAATAAAAAAATAGAACCGTTTGTGCACCTTCCAAATACTTTACGTTTGCTCTGAAAGAAAAGACCACATTCACATGCGTTCTAACAGTGGCTAAGGTGTCTGGCAGCAATAGTAGATAGGAAATGGCCAGTTAGAATATCAATGATATTCAAGATCATTTGGAGCACATGGGCGTCTCATAGTGAAGAGGATGCCAATGGCGATTGTACCGATGTAAATGATGGTTCAGGGGACGGCTGCACCGAGCTTAATTCCGCTAACGATGGAGTCTCAGTTATGCAGCGGGCGACGTCGATGGTAATTGACTGGAGTACCGGCATTTGGAGGCAAGGGAGGTAATTCCGCAGCCGGCGGCGGCGTCAATGCAGGCGGCGTGAGCGGTCGCGTGGCGGGCGGCGCGCGCCGTCGCTCCGGCCCCGATCCACATTCCTCACCGCCCCCCCCCTCCTCCACCCTCTTCCCCTTCCAGTGGCAACCGCGGCTCTCTGGAGCCAGCACCCGGCGGCGATTAGCACCTTTGCAGCCCGGCGGGCCCTCTCTTGCCGGCTATGTTCCCGGGTTAGCGTTCGCATTACTGCAATTTCGGTTTATTTCGTACGCACTCCCGGCACCTGTCTTACCGTATGCGTGCGGTTTGTCTGACATCCGTCCCGTCCCGTATTCCTCTATACGATTTCCCGGACTCATTTCCCATTTCCATACTATCCTCCCCCGGTGTTCATAGATTCCTTTTGCGAAATGAAAATCTCAACCTTTACGTGGTACCGTCAAGACTTCTCTTATCCTCCGCCTAAACAAACCCTTCTCTCATCAACAACGTCGTTCACAACTGTGTGACCTCCTTCCTGACAGGACTTTTTGTTAATCAGCAGAAACTTCAGAAAACGAATTCATTTCAATTACTCTACTTTCACTTCATCATTCGTCGGATCCCATCGTGCCTAACAATCCTCATTTCCTTTCCCAGCCATTTTCACACCCCTTTCAATCCAGCAGTGCCGACCACGTACTCCTAACTCCAACAGTCAAATCGAACATGCTGACTGAACAGTTCCGCTATGCTCAGAGGTACGTGTGTTGTGTCTCTCAATAGACGATCCGACTGGCAGCAGGTGGCAGTGACGAATGACATTTCGGGTCGTCTTCTCGTAGAACAAAGGTTTCCAATACGATGAACTAGCTACTACGTTTAATTTAAGACTGCATAAATTTTATCTCTGTTACATTGTTGTTGTACTTCTTCATTTATCAATTCAAAACCTTTACCTTTTAACATTATCAAATATATTGACACTCATAATACATAAAATTGAGATATTTTACTAGTGATGCTTTCCGTAAGTTTTCAAAATTAGCTTCTGAAAAATCCACAATATTTCAAAGTACATCATTCTATATGTGCCTCCGGAAGCAGGGATTCCAGAACCTTAAATACACATTAAGTTCCTCCATTGAAAGAACGCGAAGTAAATAACAAAGTAAATGAATGGAGCAGCTGCCTAACACCTCCGTTCGGTAAAAACTTGCCTCATTTAAAAGGAGTAAAAATTAGGGATGCACTGAATTTACGATCTGTTCGGTGGCAGGGTAAGTACTCTTCCTGTTTTCACATCTTACATTCGAAGAACATTGAAAGCATTCATTAAACGTACAGACATGGTACCAAAATTGTAATTTAATGATAGGTTTTTTTAAACAGAAAAGAGCAATGCACTCTTACAGGTTGCAAGAAAAATTTCCCGCATAAGAAGATAGTGAAGCGCGTCCATGTTTCGATCAACAATTGACAACTTTATGATCCCATTGAACTCCCCTAATACTGATCCGAACAATGCATTCATTTCCTATTACACATTTCTTCTCACTCAAAACCCTGTTAACATAAAAGTATATTGTGTAAATGTCGTTTTTACCCGCACGATTCTCTCCTAATGGCCATACTACTCGACTGACGATGAACGACGGGCAGCAGAGTAAACAATTTAAGCGTCAGGTGTCCTAAGAAAATTTATTATCTTTTCATTGTTCTTATCATTTATTTTATTTCATCCTTTCATTGTATTTGTCCCAAAAACTTAGAATTGTTCAAAAAGTCATATCATATTAGAGACGGAAATTGTCGTATCTCTCCCAATTTCTAAGCATCCAATATCAATAAAAAAGACATCACTACAGAAACGTGGATGCCACGTGACAGCAGCCACAAAGAAACCCTTTCCTCCTTTTGAAAATCGAAGTCGCGACGATTTTCCGCAAAATCGTCCCCGTTGCCTCAATTCCATCACAAGCCCTTTGACCATCTGAAAGGCTGCTTTCTCGGCCGAACGTCTTTGTCCTCCAGAGGGCGCGACGCTCTCAGACCCCTCCGCCCCCGCGTCTCATGAAAGGGTTGAGTCCAGGGAGTGCGTATCACTTGCCCGCAAACATATCACCGCGCGAGGCGATCCATTGTGGAACACGCCACGCGAATGAAGACAGAATGACGCTGCGCGGCCGAGATGTCCTGTGTGGTCAGTGGCCGCTCAAGGGGTTGACGGCTCGCCATTCTTTCCTTCGGTTTCTCTTCAATTTACAGTCTTTCCGAACGACGCTTCGTCGGTCCAGATATTCGCATTGTGAGATGACCACGCGGACAATCCATGCAGATGTCGCTCCGAGGATTATGCGGAGCGATGAATAGAACGCGGACTGTCCCCGGTCCAGTCACTCCATCCCTTTGGTTTCGAAGAATAAAGGAAGCCTCGGATGCTGGGAAGGGTGTCGAGATGATCTCAGCGACGCTACCGAAAGGAAGCTGTGGCCTTTGATTTGTTTGGTCAAGATATCGAAAGTGCTAAGGGACGTGGGCGAACGTGGGAAGACCGGCGGTGTGAGAACGTAATAGGGGAAGGGGGGATGATACTTCATTGCAGCGTCTCTCATTGGTCTACTCTGTAGTTAGAAATGTCCTAATCTTAATTGATCAATTTGATTAATGGGTTCTTTCTCCCGGTGTGCAGGGCTTCAGTAGGAAAGTGATGACTCTGACAGAACATTCAGGAAACGATGTGGGGATCTCATATATTATATACTCAGCTCGGAACTTCTGATACTTTTAGGTTTTCCTTTGCAATTCAATGACACATGTTCACTCATTTCCATGGCAAATTTCTGCTTCGAATCTAGGACTGCGGTACATTAAAATTATTCATACAGACATCTCATTATACGTTTTTAGGCGAACTGCTGAATATAAGAGAGATCTCATCAAATTACGCATCAAATGTTCAGATAAAAGGTATTATCCTCAGAGTGAAACATGTGAAGTAAATTTAAGATATTTGGTTGAATGGGACTGATCAATAAAATTAACAAGTAACTTAATATTACATGGACTGAAAAGAACATTTTACCAAATATTAGGAGTACAATCCAGATAATTATTATACCGTTTCAATCACTGATTTAAAATCTAATTTGCATTCTCGTGAGGAAAAAGTTTCCAGTTTAAGTGAAGTATATATAGAAGAGATTGTCGGTACCACTATTCAATATTTTCAATAAACAAATATGTGATTTTATTTCATTAACTTTGAACTTGTACAAACCAACATTGTCTTGAAAATAGTTTAAGTGTGTATATTATATGTTAGTGAGTTTATGGGTGTTTAAAGTAGTGATTTTAAATCCACAGACATAAATATAGATAATACACGCCACACTGAGTACATATTCTTTCTTCAGAGTATAAATTGCGACTCCCCGAGAAATTATGGGTTTAATAACAATTTGCTCGAATGCAAAACCAACAACCAACTCGTTTAATGAAATCGAGATCGCGAAGGTCGAGATCATCGAATTTCCAACACTCCCGCAGTGAATGTTCACGATCGCTGCAGATCCCATTAGCAAAACACGACTCACGGTAATGATGCAATCGCAACTTTCGGCAAACACTCGATGAGTACTTGGCAAGTACTCTCCGCGACCCGACGTCACTTGTGCAGCTATGCACTGGCGCGTTAATTGAGACGCTGGAACCTGTTGGACGATAGCTTCACGACCAACACTTATCTCTAGCAATTACGCACCGACAGCCACTCACACCCACGCCACGGTGCTACCTCGTTGGCGTTCTGAAGGGGATTAAATGGCCGTGTGACTTATAGCGTCACGACTCGCAAACAATTACAAGACTCGAAGTACTATGGCATGAGAGCAAAGGGGTGATAATTACATAGTTGCCCATGTATACGGAGTACTATGATCGACGAGACAAGAAGGAAATGAACTCTACAAGGGTGTGAATTGATCGTGTATACACAAACGTGAAACGAGAATATCGTGCAGTGGGCAAGGTTCACGCGAGGAAATATCTTGTCACAATGTAGAGTGATTTTTTTCTCTGTAGTATGGTGAATTATTTTGCCATTGAAAGTAAAAATGATCATACTCGGAATATTAACTACGTTTATGGGTATATACATAACAAATATTATGAAGTGTGAGACAAAAATATTATGAACACTGAGTATTTTCTGAGCAAAGTTCAACTTAATGTCGCTGAATCCCGACAACTTCCACAAGCAAGTTGGAGGTCGTGAATATGATTTTAAAAATTGAATTTCTTACATTGTATACTAATGAATGTATTGTCATATAGCTTGATAAAAAGACCTCTAGAAATGTAATATGTTAGGGCATAATATTAAGCAGTCCTCCCCAGATAAATTTTCAGTTGGATGTTTAAAAAACTATTTTCACGAGTTCTCAGAGAAACAAAATTCTAGTAAAAATATTTCAGTTTTCGTTATTTTAAATGGACCTTGTGGAGGTAACATACTATAAAAGGGTGACGAAAATATTTTTCACAAACATTTTGGAAAGTTTCCCAGAAATCGTAACTATTCAACCATCCAACAAAACCTGGCGCAAGAACATTAATTTAAAATGACTTATTCCATTGTCGATGTTTTTATACCAATTAGTTTCTACAATGCAAAATTTATACACTTTAAACATAAAAATTATTTTATTAGAGTGTTTCAAAGGAAACGACACTGACAATTACCCTAAACAAATCGTTGACTTGTGTTACTCTTTGAGCAAGAATTTCTCGAGGTCTTACATGCTTTGAAATTTGGTTTGTAACACCAGTAGTTAACACGAAATTATGCGTAAAAATAGTTTTGCGTAAATTATCGTATTTCATTGTATCGCCTCGTTGTATCCAGGGAAAAGGTCTTTTTAATTAGAACTTGGGGGTCTGTTCATATCGTCAATAATATAACACACGAAACGCCAGATCAAGAGATATAGTGAAATGGTACAGCACAGAAACGCCTTATTAACATGATTGATGAAGGGACGTGCAGAAACTCGTATTTCAACTGTGGTCCATGACGCAGTCGATACATTTCACAAAAACTCACCTTTGACACGTACAGAGAACAGTCTCTGAAATGCATGTATCAATTAAGGAAAAATGTCATTTAGTAATACACGAATGTAAACGATTTAAACTAAATTTAATAAAAATTGAACTTAATACACGAAAGGGAAATAGGATTATATTAACTGTTTTCCGTATGTTTTGCTATCAATGGCCTCCGTTTTCTCGTTGTTCTCTTTTGAACCCGGGATTCCCGATAAAAGTCTGGCAGGATAGATCTTCCCAGTAAGTGCATCACACCTTACACGATCTTTTCTTGCCTTTTTTTCATAACAGTGTCATAAATGACACTAATTGCAAAGCACATGAGTTAAAAATATTTTGCAATTTAGTACTCTATTTCTCACTACACGTTCACATTCTTGATACACACTTTACATAGTGAGTCTGTTTTCTTTCCATTTCTCATTGGAAATATTTTCAGTCCCGTTGCTCGTAAATCCTCCAGATCTGTCAACCGTTGGTAGAAATCAGTTTTAGTGAACATTTTATTGTTTTAGATTTTTTTAAAGTTATTTCAAACAATTCTGCATATTCAATAAGTTCGTGATAATGTTATTTGTTTTAAGTTAAGTTTCATGAATTCATTCTTTATTTGCCAACACACTATTTTTGTAAACAGAAGAAAAATCCAGACATTAAGATCAAAATAAAAAAAATATATGAGTAATGAAAGCACAAAATACTTCCATATTACTGAACCAATAGGAAAAAATAAAGCTTCATTATGGAGGTAATTATTTATTTTTGAGGTGAATCGTATTTTACATTTTTTAAATATAATATTTGTTCTATATAATCTGACAGGTACATGAACGCTACCTGCCAAACATATCTCGGGAACTGCTGGATGAAACTCAATGAAGACCGCATAATGTTAAATCACTCTGGTGTTGCACCAAAGACAGTAGAGTAGCAGTGAAGAGGTTGCGAACAGTCAATGGTACCAATTTGATCAAGTATTCTTGCAGGGAAAATTAAACGCCCTCGGGTCTACAGTAAGGAGCTTTTTGAATATTTATCTCTCTATGAAAAACATTTTCACGCAAAAAATATTGAGTGTTTGTACTATAACATCCACCAGTGTTCAAATAGGTTTTGTAGAATATTTTCAACTCAACTTACCGTGTTTAGAGAACTTTTCACCTAATATTCACATTTTCACCTATTATTGTGTTCCAAGATGTTTCATATCCACAACTCTTTTAACGTGCTTGATGATATTTTATCAACTCCTGCTATATCATGTCGAATGTACATACTTATATGTGTAATAATTTACATTACGTGATCCGTAATGTGATAAACAACAAACAATGAAGGAATAACCAATTTTCATTACTGGAAATAATCTTATTTTCCTCATTTTGATACTAAACCTCTTTCCCGCTTTGAGGACTTTAAAATCTTTACACGGTCCGGGGAATGTTTGTTTTGCAGGAAAAAGTATGCATATTCTTCAATAATCTGAGTTTTTATGGTTGTCTTATTTTAGGAGATAAAAATAAGTGGGTGCCCCGTTCAAATGTCTGAAGTTGTTTTTTTAAGAAACTTGATGTGAGAATTTTTCGACCCACCCAAACATATCAGTTAACTCATCTACGACGCACAGGCATCAACGAACAAATATAGAACCAAACATTAACATAACTTTTTCACGACTCATACTATGTAGATCTAGTTTCTTCTCTCCAAGAATATCTTCGTTCCAAATATTATATTAATAAAAAGTACAAGATTGCCCACGTGTGCTTAGGCATCTTACACTCTGCGACGCGTTTCGTTTTGTGATGTAAGAGACCTTGCGTTCAAGGCAGAGCCGCTCCAGGAAGTCTCTTCTGTTCCTCCAGAAAATTTACGCCACGCATCATCGCAAGAGCAGTAGTGGCAGCTATAGCGGTGCTCATTATTTTCATCTCGATCTTCGCAAGAACCCTGTTATGGGCTGACGTTAATTTAGGTTTGCGTGCGGAAGCAAGATTCGATGGAGCATTCAGTTAAGAACCGTCTGCTCGTCAAGTGTTCGTCTCATTCTGTGATTACCATGATCCCGACGGTTGCTTTAACTACTAAACGGAATGTAACAAAATATTTTTTTAGCGCACAAATTTTAATACAAAATGATTCTTAGTTGCAGGAGATGAAGCATCGACAAGGCTCGAGGAAATGGGAAAATATATCGAAGTTTACTTGCCAGAACAAAAAGAAAAATTTTATACGAACACAAGTGCAAAATGATTTCCCAGGGTGGAATATTGGTGATGGTGGAATGAATAGAAGTGATGAATAATTAGAAAACAGCTGAAGCGACAAAATGTTCCCTATAGAAAACACTGTTTTATTTATTTTATTGTAGTGATGTACTAACGTTTCATGATGAGACCATTCGTTGCGGAGTCTTCGCCCTCTGTTCATAAAACGAAGAGTATCTTCAAAAGTAGTATTGCACAAAATATTGTCTTTTGTTAAAATAATCTATATTCACCCTAATCCTGATATTCAGAGACTATCCCAACATAATCAATGGCAGCTGTAGAGAGAAACCATTACATAGTCCCGAACTTTATGATTTGAACTCAGTCATCATCCTAGATGTTATTTAATCACAGAAGGGGAAGCTATCTCTCTGTCGAAAGTAAACTAAGTTACTTCTTGACCGTAATAAAAATTGTAATAATAAAGATGGATCACGTTTCCGAGATTAGGAATGAAATACTAAACTATTTTCAGGAGGTAAATCAAAAGCACGAAAGCAGACTGAAAATCTCCGACGGCGTCCAGGGGAGAGTCCGAACCTATTTCCAACCCACAGTGGACTTCCATCCACCCCCATCCCTTTCGTTCCCTTCCGACGATGGCCTGCACCCCCATCGACCGCGGGCGAGGAGAGATAATCGGCAACGGGTGGCAGCGCAGTGGTCAGCTGCTGGTCAGTGCAGCCGCCTGGAAGAACCGCCCCGGACAGCTGACCGATTACGGGGCGCGTGCTTCGAATGGAAAAGTGCGTTCATCCAGTGTCCTCCCTCTCCTCTCATCGGCTCATCCGCCACCCTCCCCCGCAAATGCGGATTTAAGGCCAGGACTGTCACCTACGCTACTACGCAAAGTATTTAGGAAATGAGTACCAATTGGCTTGGTGATTCTCTTCCGATGTGGATAAATACGAAATTTCATTATTTAGGATAGAGCGCGTGTTCTTATGATAATCGTACAACCCAAAAAGAAATTAACATTTAGTGACATTACATTTGAGAGATCTCTAGAGGTTCGTTTTTATATCACTGCGTGTAATTATTTGCGAGTCTTAGTCCAGCAGTGTACGTTTAGAAANCAAAAAAAAAAAGAAATCGAAAAATACTTTTTTTCGCTCCCATTTTAAAAGCACGATGCCATGAAAATCCTCAGAATTACCCGACGGATAAAGTTTCCGATTAAAATTCACATCATAAAGATCAGAAAGTGGAATAGCGTGCATTCCTGATTTCCCTGAAAAGGGAAATGCATATATTATGTATAATATGCTAATTATTGAGTGATAATCGTAAACAGTACGTTAATCCATACATAGGGAGGAATTTGAATGGCATGAAGAAAGGTCGTATCGTCAGATTCTCGAGATCGACTGGGTCCGGGTAGATTCGAAGGAGACGCGCCCTGGGGTGGAGAAGCTCCCCAAAATTACGGAGCGGGCTGCATAGCCTCCCTCACTCACTGACCACCGTCCATTCAGTTCAATTTGTGCTTCGAAGCAATCATTTCCTGCGGGTGTCCGCTCCCCTTCTGATCTGGCCGCCGTCTCCAGCATTGGTTGCTTCTTCCACGCACCCTCGCGGGCGGGGGCGTCTCTTTCGAGACTAAGGACTGTTTCTCCAAAAACCATGGTACAAGGTCACCAATTGTATGATTCAGAAGTGTTGATGGAAAACAATTAGTATGTGAAGGTACTGATTTTCTTATTTGGTAATTTCCATTCAGTTTCCGTCCGTTGTCAGACATTCCTCGGATATCTTGGTCCAAAATTAAAATATCTTGAAATTCGAGTTGAAATTTTTTCACATTTTTCAGGCATTTTGTTTCAGTTACACTAAAGTTTAAATGATTTGCAACTTTTTTAAATTCATTTTCCTTGGCTACTTGTTATTCACTTTATTACATATTGTTATTAGTTATATCCAAACCAATTACTAATGTCAAAATGTATTTTCATTCTTGTTCCTGAAATTTTATTGGCATATGTTAAGAATCAAATGAAAATACTTAATGTAGGGAAGGTCAATATTAACAATCGGAATATAGTGAACTACGGAAAGATTAATCGAGTAATGGACAATTTGATGACAGGAAATGTGATGTAGAATACGGATTCCCGGGGTTGCCCCTAACAGATAGTAACACTACCAAAGAGAAATTTTTTTTTCTCATGCACTTAAAGATATGTCCGCGATTCATTTTCATGCTCACATTGTGGACACCAAGCATTATCAACCAAGACATAAAATGTTTTCATTATTTAATACTAATACGTTTTAAATTATGTTTTCTAAGATATAAATGTTAGGCACGCATATTTTGTAAAATCATGTTTGCTTTTGTTACTTACCTCCCATTTCTATTTCATCTGGTCTATTGATTGTCATTGACTTTGCATATATTCAATAAAAATCAAATAAAACTACACTTAAACTGTTTTGGAAAAATATGCATATTTTATTGTGTTCCAAGTTCAATCAAAGTTGAACCAACGCCGAAAAGCAATTACCTTTGGTAAAATAAATTGCTAACTTAAAATAATATATAGAATGAATTATACTCGTGAACAAAGTGAAGTGTAAAGCAACAGTATTCTCGATGTTCGCTGCCGCCACCACCACGTCGTGACCCTCACACAGTCCACCCACTCACGCACTCTTCCTCCCCAGCACTCAGAGGCCCGTCGAGATTCGTTAGTCTACGAGAAGGGGACCGGACAGAACGGCGTATGTGGCAGGCGGCAGGTGACTGTGCGCGCCTATATTCATTAGCTATTGTTACAGCTGATAGCACTTCAGTGTGTCCGGAGCACGGGGTGGCAACGATGAGGGGACGGGAGCACAGAATGGCAGCAGTGATTGGATGAGGACGGGGTGGGGGGACGGAGAGGGTGATGAACAAGGTATAACGAACATATTAGAAACTGTACAAAAGTACACGTGAGGAGGGTAAACGGAGGGTATAGAACAAAACGCACAGAAAAGAAAAATGTCAAGAAATTAATGAAAAAAATAAATTAAGCGAAGAAAAAAATTCGTGAACGAATTTCAATTATTAATTTTCAAACTTAATATAGCGCTCTCCGATTTCATTATTAAAAAATACGACATTATATTTTTTGGTCAGAAATGTTTAAAATAGTTTTATACTTTTAGATGCGGAGTACAGTCACATGATAGTGTCCTCCGTTCCTTCGGTGTAACAATGAAGAAGGACAGTTTCATACTGCGCTCGTCCTGACATGATGAGCTATCAATCAGAGATTTTCCCTTCCTCCTCCAGGTCAATTTTCTTCTAGTACCTCCCAAATTTCTGGCGATCCTATTCGCCATAACCCTTGGCAAGAAGAAATAAATAGCATCAAGTCCTGCATTCTTGCATGGTTGTGTTGTCTTATGGCTCATATTAATTTAGTTTTATGTGTACCCAACTTTGGCACGGTTGTGTAAATTAATTCTGTAGCCCCATCCTGGCCCGGAGTTTGCTCCGATTATCCTTCGGGTAGAGGCGGATTTCTTATACAGGTTCTCTAGGCTTTGTCTATGGGCATGTTTATTGTAATAATAAATCGTTAATTTAGTGTTATTTCAATTCTTATGATNTTGTAACAATAAATCGTGAATTTAGTGTTATTTCAATTCTTATGATTTTTAAACACTATACTCAGAATAATCTATAGTTCGATAATAACTTGTACATGTAAATTTACAAACATATTTGCGTTAAATTACAAACATATTGACATTATATATGTATTATAACTCGCAGCTAACTTTTTATCTTATCTAGGAACTTTTGCTGAAATTTTTGAATCCGCCTCTGCCTTAGGGCCCTTGATCGGAATTGATGGGATGGTCCCTTGCTTGCTTCCGGAGAGTAAATTAGTTTATTGTCCTCCACGTGGTCATACGCAGTTTGTACTGTTTTTTTGACAATGATTTTATTATTATTATTATTATTATAAAAGGAGTAATAAATCTGTACTAATACAAGTGAATTATTTGGTATGTCTCTCGGGCATGGAAATCGGACAAAATAATCGATGAACTTGTTTGAAATTTGAAAGGACTCTTTTGAAGGATTATTGGAACTAAAATGAAAAGCATGGTTAATATTAATGAATCACAAGTACAGACGAACGATTAAAATTCTCTGCTAATTAGAAGATGTTTATCTATACTCGTGTGGCTGTTGACGGCAAAGCTTAGTAATGTAACGGCCAGAGTTCGATTGCTTACGTGACGCGGACAATTCACTGAACGTATAATCTAAGTGGCCGAATCGTAGAAGCAAAATTATACAAAGGCTGTGAAGAACATTTTTTTCAAGTACATAACCTAAAAGTGAAGGGAAAACCAAATAATTCAGAGGTCTTAATTATGCGCTTCGTAGATTAAGCTTTCTGTGTAAATTGCATTTTCCTTGTCTAAATATTTAAAAATTTCAATTACGTACTTATAGGCATACTTTTAATACCAGAGTGTCCTATAATGTTTGTTTTAAAATCCGGGGCAACGCCGGTTAGTTCTGCCAGTAAATAAGTGCAACACTGGAAGTAAGTACGTACGAATATCAATGGAAATGGGGCGAGCAAACTAAACAATACCTTATCAAAGAGGGGCAGTAAAAGTTCGTTATATGTCGGGAAACCGAAATGATGGAGGGTCGGCCAAAGATCTCAATCCTGCGGGGGTGACGTGCCCGAAGAGGAGCGTGAAGGGTGGGGGTGGACGATGGTCAACGTTTCCAGAGGGTGAAAAGGTATAGGGTGCACTGGGATCACAAAAGGCGAATGGGTCACTTGGACGCTTTCTCGTCCACGGGACATATTTGCACTTCAAGAACCTCACTCGGACGATGATTGTGCAGCAGGAGATTTATTCTCAAGAGAATAAATCTGGAGCGTGCCCACTCTACTTTCCCAATGTAATTCATAACAAAAAAGCTGGTGGCAGTAAACACTTTACATCACTCTACAAATTGAAGAAAACTGAAAAACGTTTCAAAAAAAGAAATCATAATACATAAATATTAAACGAGATGGCTTATATAAAAGATCAATCTGTTTCAAATTATTTATCATTATAATACTCTCCGCAACACACTTGCACATTGAAGTACAGATTACGTGAATTATCTTCCACCTTAAACTCTCTGCAATAACCTTATAGGCAGATACAAAATGGTGGTTACACACTCAGTGTATACTGGCAAGTGAAAAGTAACTTTGTACCCTAAGATACAGGGCGTGGGTTCTATCCATCACAAAGTAGTACAAATTACAGAACATTGGATCGTTAAATAAGAATTCCGTTCCGCCTTCCTAAACAGATGAGAATCCATTGTCAATTTGGTCCATGTAAAAGCAATATGTCGTGATTTCCGCTAAATTATAATTATTACATGAAACTTAAAAACAAAACTAATGCGTAAACGTGGTTTAATATATTGTTTTAACCCTGCAATTTTATGAATATATCTTCAACCCTACATGTACGCGAAGAGACGGGTTACAATACGTTACCGGACGGTTTATCACCCCCTTCAACTATCTACGCTTAAATTAAACCAACTTGAGTTACTACAGCATTACGTATGATTACTTTTAATCGGACTAATTAATATAGGAAAAGTTTTTCCACGGTGAACAACATTGTGTTGTAAAATCAAATGTTTCCTAAAACATCACTGTCGCGTGAAATAAAATCATATAAAATATGTGAGGATCTCAATTTAAGAAGTATATTAACAAAGATCATGAGAGCAACATTCACTACGTTGAGGTTGTGAATGTGAAACGAAAATTACTACGAAGAATATTCTACATATTCCTGAAATACAACACTCATAAAATATTATTTTCGACATATCCTGTAAGTAACTTTAAGTGTTCTGTAAATAAACTCATGAGTGTTTTCCATTAAATGTGTGTTACATCAAAAACTCGATCATTTTAAATAATATTTAAAGCGTGCAAAATCTATTTTAGTAACTCAGTGTTAGTACGTTTCTGCTCATCACAGATCTGAAGGGTTTCTCCCCACGAGAGAATTCTTCGAACAGGTAAAACTATTTATTTGTGTGTAGATGAAGCTATAACAGAATCAGGCCTGTTTCTGTCAATAATCAGTTCAGAGCTCTTACATTAAAATTCTGACAGCATCAGTTCGTCAATACCAGCCATTCTGATAAATGAAACCTACTTCACATAAAATAATAGATCAGAATACGTATAATTAACTAAAAGCATACGTAAAGATAATTTCAATAGGACACTTTCCTTGCACCTTCTAATGGAAATGGATAAAAATTCTTGTAAGTTGCATTTCAAAGACTCGGAAATTGTCTCCACGTAATATAAAAAAATAACATGTTATCTCCTTCAAATGGCCATGATTCATTAAAAGCAGAGCTATTTACGTCCATCATTATTATTTTATGTAAAAACCTGAAGACGGTCAACATACGGGTTGAAACGTTTTGTAGTAAAATATATTAATTTACAAGAAGTCGTTCAATTCATAAATAGAGTTAAACGTAATTAACATTCCTAATACTTATTTGTATTATACGTAATAACACAAAATAATAAACATAATTACACAAACATAATAATTTGAATGATTTATTTATGTTGTTACTCAGATCAATTTACTCCCTTTACCATACTGGCATACCGAACAGTAAAATTGGGGAACATAGTGTTATAATCTTTACGTAATACAATACAGTAGGATTTTGGAATGAAGGTATTATAATTGTACAATTTGTGCACGGTTCTGTATACAATTTCAATTGCTCCATCCCGACCCTGTTTTTCCACTGGTTCTCCTCAGATACTTCGTTGGAACTTTCGGAAAGTGTCCTTGCTTAGTGCTGGAAAGTAAAAAAGCATATTGTCATCTTGTGATTATACAAAGTCTTTACTTCAAGAACATAAAGATAAAATACAAGGAAGTTATGATGAAGAAGAGATAATAAAAGAATTTGTTCCTGTACAGGAACAAAATTAATCAATTAGTATACTTAAAGTTAACTTTCACCGCGAAGAAACACTTTACTCAATGTAGTCCTCACACCCAAATCCTCCCAATCTAAAGAATAATTTAGAATGAAGTAATTATCAAATGTGAACTAAATAATAAATATTTTGTGGAATGGATTGAAGAAAAGATCTCCAAATAATCAGTTCCGGACCCCTACCACCGATAATGCGCCACCTGCCATCTTCCACCCCATCGTCTAATGTGTGTCATCTCCCTTTCAACGCTCGTCCACAAGTTCCGTCTCAAAGGGATGATGCCGCAGGTTTCACGACCGACCGTGACCCGACCGAATCGGGTTGATGTGTATTTACTTGATTATTAAATTAATCCATTAAAAATCTCTTAGCCGTCTTCGGAACCGATCTTAATGACGCGGCAGTAAGCTTTGTTGATAAAAACGTGAAATAATTTCTCACGGTATTCCCATTCGCCGAGTCCTTCTACCCCCAAATGTGTCCCGAAACCTCCCGACCAAAAAATCTATTGTCAGCTGTCCCCTTTTTCTAACGGGATCGCCGAAGCGATTAAAAGCAGAAAGTTCCCTCTTGTTCGCGCGCTACCAAATACAAGGGAAGGTGTGCCGTAATGATGTGCTGCCGGAATGTGTATAAGGCTGACACATAATGAAAAAGAAATTTAGCTAAAAGATCTCATGTTCGGGGTGTGATAAGACGCGGGACGTGGCGCCTTCACAAAGGTGATGGCGTCGTTCCTCTTCGCCTTCTATCAGATGCCCCACTTTCTCGCGGGCGACGAGCAAAGAGAAAGAAGAAGGGTTCATCAGACCTGACATCTCGTAGGATCTGAGCGTCGATGCTTGATCGGGGAAGGATTCCACAGATGCGACGTGCACGTTGATCAAGCGAGTGGAGGAAATGACATTGGTAAATGATGACACCACAGACGTGACTGTGAGGGTGACTGCAGAGCCAAAGACCTCTGGATAAAATTGCTTTATTTTATTTCTACGTAAAAGAAGACACGCAATGTTCAATCAGGGAGTGCGAATTTTGCAGGGATATTAAAAATATTAGAAGTAAATGGAATCATCGCATACAGTATTTCGGTATTTCACAATACAAAATTATACGTAATAATATTTCTCAAAAATTGGAGAAAAGAAAATTAGGAACACCTCTGTTACGTCTTTCCATTTCATAATTTTGTCTTGTAACTTTGAAGAATTTGAAGAATTTGAAGACAAAATATAAATTATTTTCACAAAATTCATCTTTGATTCGTATTCCAAAATGTGTACTTCATTTTAAAAATGAATTTAAGGAATCAAATTTCATATGGATTTAATAATGACACTTGTGGGATAACAGATCTGAGTACTTCTACCGTTGACGATGGATAGTCAATTATGAGTGAATATCCATTCTTGTTTTATTGTAATATGAAAACTGTCAAATTATTAAAATTCCAAATCGATGCGATGATATTCAATACTGACACATTTTTCGGACATCCAAATTTATCGGCGTCATCAGACCTCTGGCTTAAAAAATTCTGAACACTATTAAATTCATTATAACGTTTATTTATTTTATGCCTTTTGGAAAGGTTCAGGTCATAAGGCCTGCTCTTCCAACGAACCGTTGGGCTTGGGTAAGGGAATTGGGAAGGAGATATGTTAGATTGCCGAGGAACGTATGGTACCGAACCGACATTTGCCTGGAGTTGGTGAGGGAAACCCCAGCTGGAAACCACACCTAGTTCGGCCGAGTAGGGTTTGAACCTGTTCTCTACCGCTCAGCGGGATCGTGGAAGCGAAGACGCTACCACTAGACTTCCACTGTCGGTACCGGAAATAAGATGAATGCAAGAAAAAAGTAAGATTCAAATATTCGAATACACTTTATGCAGTACTATTGCAATAATAAATAGTTTTATTCCACCTCACGCAGACGATACAAAGGGAAAAACACTTCGTTATATTCATTCCTCTTTTAACAACGCCAGACAGGACTCCTGGTTCATGGAACCGAATATTTGAATGTTTGGGACATCGAGAGTCCTGAGAGTGCCATCTCTTCTCGCCTCCCATCGCGCGTAGCGGAGATAATACAAGCGAGCGGCGGCCACCGTTCCCGCCGCTAAGAGTGACCTACATCCAACATGCTTCATCTGTTCCCGGCGATGCGCACTGCAGCCGCCAGGAGCGATAACATCCCCGACACAGACGCTACATTTGGGGTTGGAGCGGGGGTGGAAGTAAGGGAGGAGGGCAGAGGACGGACACACGTG
This sequence comes from Laupala kohalensis, assembly GCA_002313205.1. Classification (NCBI taxonomy): domain Eukaryota; kingdom Metazoa; phylum Arthropoda; class Insecta; order Orthoptera; family Trigonidiidae; genus Laupala; species Laupala kohalensis. The sequence goes on along the minus strand of NNCF01126922.1, from coordinate 2,734,287 downwards.
CAGGGGAAGCCAACAGTGGCAGCGACGGCGGGGTGCTGCAGCATCAGATAAGAACCAGCACAGCACTGAATCAGCCGGCGGAACCGCCTCATGCTGTTCCTCCCAACTTCGAAATGATGAATGGATACGCGCTCCTCAAGGAATTAAACATCTCTAAATTGAATGCAATTTTACAGTGACGATTTTGGTAATAACAAATGTGTGGCAACCCCATAAAGCCCGACAGTGGTCGTGTAGTAAGAGCGTCGCTTCTAGCATACCGCTGAGCGGGAGAGCGAAGGTTAGTTCAGTTCAGTGAGGTTTACATCTGGGGTTTCCCTGACCTACTCTAGACCAAAATCGGTTCGGCACCATAGATTCCCCGGCAAACCAATATCTGTCCTTCATAATTCCATCATCCCAATAATGGATGGGAGAAGAGCAGGCCTCATGGCCTGAACCTTGTCATAAGACGTGGAATAAATACTAGTATTTTCTCCAAGTACACACAGGTAAGAGATTAGCGGAAAGCAAGCGTGGTACGCAGGATTCCGTGCAATTGTGGAAAGAGCAGCGGCCCCTGTTTCAATTTACTATATATGCCATTGCCTACATTTTCTGGACGATGTCATATGAAACATCTCTATCCACTAATATGACTCACGAAATAAATGTTTAAAACGTGCGTAGTGTACAAATATCACTTCATAAATATACTTTCTGATTCCGACCTTTTTAATATTACTGTTGAGCGTAGAAACTAGCGTGGAAGTCTCGAATGAATTTTATTTTCAAATAGCAATGAGATTAACGAAAAGTAATATGATGTAGGAGTAGTACGAGCACTTAACTCACTCTGATTGGCTTAGCACGCGGAGTCACTCCGACGTAATTTCCCATTCTCCAATATGGAAACATTTTTATCGTCGTTATGTTCTTCTGGACCACTTCAATTATAATGATCACGAGCAGCGACGTTACGAACACTGTCATTGTATGTTCGTCCTACGACTACAGTCCGGAGACAATCGCTGTGTGTCAGCATTCGGAATGATCGGAACAAGAGAAAGCTTCTGAAAAACAGGACTAGACCAGGAAATATGTAACATCCTTTAAAATGAAAAATTGCCATCCTGTTTTTCCTGTTCTTGATCATCCAATAGAGAATAAAAGCATATTCTAGTTGCATTTCAAGTTAACGACTATCACCAAGATATTGTTTAGTGGTAATTCGAATCTGCAATGAATGAAGTACTTTGGGCAAATATACCAAAGCATTCTTACTAGGTCTTCACATACAAACCCCTCACAAATTGACAAATGGTTATCACAGTTATATGATTTTCCTTCAGTCAAACCTGGTCGACTAAATTCAATAGTCAGCACTGAATATTCACCTAGATCACACAAATAGGAGGTGGGGTCTCACCATGATTTATTTATTTTTTAATGAGGAATTTGAATACGTCTGATGTTCCTTTCTGGAACATATTTTCGAATCTCTACTTCTGGTGTGCAAAAAAGCATAAAAGATTACACGACAAGTTTTTAATGAGAAGCGCGGTAGAAAGACAATTCAATGAACTCCAACATAAAATTCTGATGTATAACAAGTAATGCTTTATGAGGTAATATATTGACGCGTTTGGTATTATGAAACATCTAGATAGATATTGATGATTTGTTTTTCAACTTCGTATTATTTTATTATGTATGTATTCTTTTCTATCTGCCACCGAGCATTGCTCACTAGCAGACTCATAAATTATTATTATTATCTCACAACAACAAAAATTCTTCGAAGACCAAATTTTTTCATTAATTAATTAACAAACTATAAAAATCATAAAAATACACGATGCATGGGATTGAAGTTTGCAGATAATATTTAAAATCTCACAGCAGATTTGTAAGTGACATCTACAACTTTTCTTAAATATTTATTGCATTTAGTTTGTACATGTGTTTATAATTTGGACCCCAATACTTCAACTGAAAATGAACTTCTTTACATCCCATTTGGTCCAACCGTGATCACCTAACCCTGGCGACTCACTACCACCCTCAGCCACCCCTACCTGCGCACCCAAAGCCACGCTCCACCTAAACCAATCTCCGCCTAAACGTTCGGAAGGCGTGAAAATCTTGGCAGGCGCCCTAGTCGTTTTCAAACAACTCTGGCGCAGGGGAGTTCGATGTTTATCTCACTTTTTTTTACGGGCTTGCTTCACTCTTTTTCTTTGGAGGGCCTTGTTCGCCAGTGCTTCAGAATCTATTATGCTGTTTTCGTCTCAAAACTTTAGTATAGACGTGTGATACTTTTGTATAAACCCATTTTAACCCAAGATACCAGTCATTAGATTCTAGCGAATAGTGCCGAACAGAGTAATATTTCTTTTCAATGGAATGGGTTACATGAGATTTCTTTCGTACGTTCTCCCTATTCAGAATTTTTATCTACATTTCTCTTCAACACGTTGTGAAGCATAAAACTTACATTTGTGACATTAAGTTCGAAGTTAAGTAAAGTAAGAGCATTATTTCAAAATATTTTTATAGAGATAAATAGTGTATATTTATAACTAACTTATTTTTCCTGCTTTACTCGAATCGTAGCTCATCAGAGAGTTAATTCGGGAGCACTGATTGTCCTAAACATTTAAATGAGTTAATAAATAAATTATTTGTAAAACTAAAATTTATGTGATAGTAATAACTATCTTTTTATTCCAAAATATTGCTAGACAAATACCTAGGCATAGTGATTGCAATATTGTAAGATTGCCACCAGAGATATTTTCTGACACATCTCGTAAGTAAAATGTGAAACAATGCAGCAGTCTTGAATCTAACCTATGTGTTATTCTAAGGTATCTTCTTCATTTGGAAAGAAACGAAGTCTATAATCCTTTTAGTTTTTACATTTTTAGTAGCAAAGGTACTAACCAATATATCCTCCAACCAATATATCTTATTTTATTCTTAATAATATTAATTAAACAAAATTAATTTTAACAATAAGTCTTTTAAAAAGTTCGTTAACTGGACTATAATTTATTTTTCCCACTTCGAGACTTGATGAATAACTAACTATATTGTGAAAGGAAAATCTAAATAAAATTCGAATATGCGAAATTCATACTAGTCTTTTTCCAACAAACATTCTCAATTTGTGTGGGAGATCTTTGAATAGCATAATTTGAGCTGGAAATTCGAATTATCTACTCCTAATATTCTTACAATCTAGTAAATTACCGCTTCGGTGGAGTCTGGTGGATTTATATTTATTTATACATTGGAGCTCAATCAGAACCTAATCAAGGGTAAGTCAGAACCAAACCGTAACAACGTGAGTTGATTTCCCAGCAAGAAAGTAATACATTAATCTATGATTTAAATTCGTCCACGGTTTACGACATCATTCGTCATCAGATGATAATTACTCACACTATGTAGTGACAGAACAGAGGTCGTCTCATACCATCAAACACGTTTCTCGCCAGAAAATAACTCGGTAAACTCTTCAGAAGATAACGGTTCTGTTATATCAGCCAAACTATTTAATTTACATTCGTTCAACACGCCGAAAATATTTATACAGTTAATGGAAATTATATTTAATGATGATCATGAAACCGGTAGCCAATAGCCCCCGGGAAAACGAGTCGGAAGGTGCTCTTCCACTGGTTTGGAATCGAGTATCCTTGATGAAAGAAAATTGTCTTTCTCAGTAGCAAAGGAACTCGTGGAAATCACGATTATTCATCTATCGCAATTACTTTATCAGATACAGGGTAATAACAGTTATTAAAGGAAAATAATATATTAATATGTTATCCATTGAACAACACGATACTCTACAAGAAAGAGGAACTTCGTCGACGTTTCGATAAGTTGTTTTGGACATGGAAGACTAGAATCAATCCATTGCACAAACATTCATCTTTAGATCTAGAGCATAATTCTCAATCCTTTCAGATTAAAACACATTCACGGTTCAGAGAGAAAGTTTGCTAATATACTTTTAACTTCAAGTATTTACCATACTGAAACTTCAAAAAATTCCAAAGATTGGTAAAGTAAGAGAATTAATTCAGAGTAGAGGAAAATGAGGCGTTTTGAAGCATCTCGGATGTGCGTATCTTGTCCCCAATATTGTCCCGTTGAGGAAGTGGGACATCCGCTCGACAGAGGTAACCGCCCCCGCCAGTCCCTCTTGTTCCCTACTTCCACATCAGCCTTGTCGCCTTCATCGAACACATCGTCGCTACCTTCGTCATGAATATGCAGCGCCTCAGGCGACCACGGTGCTCAATTACTCGTTAGAGAAGCCGACACTCGTTAGGGCGTGTTACGGTGCTCCCGATGTAATCACCTCTGATGCAGAAGAGATGTCGGCAGAAGCATCGAGACAGAGATGATGGTGGAACAGAGGCGTGGGCAGCGATGGAGGAAGTCGTGGTTGGTGGTGGTTGTAGCTTGTGTATACAATGGATGAGAAGTGGTAAATAATGGCGATGACGCGTATTACTTTCAGCAGTATGAGGACATAAAAAAAGAATCAGGAGAAGGATATGGTCGATTGCGTTATCAGAGAAGGGATGCTGTTGCAACAGCTGATTAGCAAAAGGCAAGTGGTCTCAACGAATTAGTTGAAGTATTGACTAGATGAGATCGTTAAAGGTAGAAATGGATAAAATGAACATTGTATGTTTAACAGATTGGATGCTTTAACAGGTAAAGGTATACAGCTATAAATTTTGGTAAATTGGTAAATATTAGATTTAGTTAATGCGAATTTTAAAAGAGTGGTGGGACCATCAGTCATGTTGTAGCGCAGCGAAATGTAGTAGGTTGTCCGCTGTAGAAATGAACATGAGCGATGGAGAAAGTAAAGGTTGCAATTTCTACAAAATTGTGCACGTGCATCATTACGTCTAAACTTTTTCCATTCTACTACATAAGCATACAATTACTGTACTGTCATGGTTGATATCTTATGTAGTGGTAGTCAGTGCGATTGTTGTGTATTGTGGAATGGACGAGAAGTAACCAAGTCATTGCACAGAGAATGGATGATGCGGCCGTCGAGACAGGAGCGCCACCACACGAGTAGCATCCTACAGCGAAGCCGCGATACCGCAATAAACAAATTCCTCTAGGAGATGAGTTGATACTAAAGTAAATAGAACAGTTTTTATCTCTCCAAGGGTCATAACAGGACCAAATGATTTATTCCTTGTCAAAGGATCGCCGCATCGCTGGCCTCCAGCGGTGGTGGAGCCGGAGACCCACGAGTGGGAAGGCAAGGGAGCAAAGAGCAGAGAAGGCGATGATGAGAAGAGGAGAAGGAGGTAGCACGCGTGAGCCGCAGTCATCCAGCGCCACCGAAGCTCTCTTCCACCTCACCGTGTGAGGGATAAGCAAACGCCATCATCTGCCTTGGCGGTTTGCTCTTCCATAAAAACGTTCAAAATCGAATGGGGTTAGAATTCTTACCAAGAGGTAAAAGGGATGACCGATAAACGAGACTTTAAAATGTTCAATACTTAAGGACATCATGAACTCCAATCGTAAACTGGTAGCTAGATGGTGGTACATGTTGGGGCAAAAACGTTTTAGCTAATTAGATTTCCTATACACTGCTACATAATACCTTTTTCATTATGATATAACGTGATATGATAAATTGAACGTTGACTTTTTTCGGTTTGGGTTGATGTCATACAGTGTTTTGATCTAAAATTTCAATACATCAACCAGTCTAGGAAAACTAAGCTTTCTTATTCGGGTATCAATTCCTGTTGGAACCCTAAATGTTAAAATTTTAAATGCGTCAAATACATTTTAAAATGTCAAATTATAATTGACGAGAACACATTATACAAAAGAATATTTTAACTGCAACAAATATATAATGGACGTGGAAAAAATATTTGGTTTGGCGTAAAAATTCAGTGAACCCGACAATGGTTTGTTGGGACAATTTGACCATGATCTTAGTTTCCCCCTCTCTAAACAATAAGTAGAAATGGACTTAAAATTTTATTATACGTGTAGTTATACGGATAGTTCGCAGCAGTGAGTTCCTTTTGTAGTTTTGTCACCGAACAGTCTGTCTGCCAGCATGGTGAATCATAATGAAGCTGTAGAAGAAGAAATTTATACTTATAAGTACATTTAATNTATACGGATAGTTCGCAGCAGTGAGTTCCTTTTGTAGTTTTGTCACCGAACAGTCTGTCTGCCAGCATGGTGAATCATAATGAAGCTGTAGAAGAAGAAATTTATACTTATAAGTACATTTAATTTTTTTTGGCACGCAACAGAATCAATACTTAAAAGTACTTTCACTAATTGTATCACTTTCAGTCGGAAAGCTTTCATCGTGTTTAGATATGCCCTACTTAAAATAGCTTTAGAACATAATTCACCTCGAAAGAAGGAAACAATATTTTAAATACTTAGGGGTCGAATTACTGAGACTTATTTCTCCTTTATGTAGTGTAACTACAAAAAATTGTTCTAAATTAATGAAACAGAAGAGTGTATGGCATGGTGAGAAATGAAACAGTATGTATGTTAATACAGCGTTGTATTTAAAACGTTAACATCAATACTATCCTTGAAACTGTTGGAAAAGGCAATAGAGGTTTTACTATCAAATATACTATTAGAAAAAAAATATAGGTCCTAGTAATAATCTTTGAAAAGTCAATTATGTAAAAATTTCCAATATTAATTTTAAACATAACTATTACTTCACGTAGGAGGGAAAACCATTTCATGAACAAAATGTTACGGTAAAAGATTTAATAAATATTATATCGAACGAAGAAACAAAACTTCCGAAATAAAGAATTAATACGTCCATAATAAGAACAAAGCCATCTAATGAATACGGCTATGTTACATTTTATGGTATAATTATTTCTTATTTATGACATAAATATAATGCAATAGTATGTTATGTAGTAATAGTAATGTATGCAATAATATAACACATTTATGCAATTAAATCATGCGATTTCAATGGCATTTCCTTAAATGTCGTGTTTCATCTTCGAAATTGTTTACTTGCTGATGACGGAATACGTTAACGCGATAGTTAGTAATTAACAATAGAACCAATATCGCTTGATATAACGATTTGAACTATCTTCAGATTCAAAATACGGTAACCATGAAAAGCAATAAAATCACAAACAATGTAAAACAGATCATAACTATAAGTTTATCATCACTTGGGCACAGAGGAAAATGTGCAACCACCAAGTTCAAAAAACGAAACTTATCACGAAGAAAAACTCGACGAAGATGCATCGGAGTGCCTCTTGAGAGTGTCTCTCCGCAGGCGACATGTCTGTTCCCACATCTTGGAGAGGAGGAGGGGATGCGGATGTTTGTTTCGGCTGCATTCCGACTAGAACTAAAAAGCAAGAACCGTCCGCCACTGGGACACATTCTCCTTCCGTTCTAGAGAATATATCATTCGAAAACCGGTGACCCCCATTCGTGATACTCCACGAACTATCCAAGAAACATCAACCACATACATCTTGGGAACATGTACTTGCACTGTCCTAGTCGAAAAGTCTGTCAAAAGGAACACAAGTTACATATTACTGATATTTTATGAAACTTTTTTCTTTTTATCAAAGCGTTTTTCTCCATTCCGAATAATTACCTAATAATCAACACCATATGTTTCTATCGCAACAGTTCTAAAGAATTTTCAGAAATGAATACAAATTTATTAAGGAGTCAGTCGTGATCATACTATCTCAAATCTTCCGTTCCATTTGTGCTGCATTGTGTGTTGTCATCAGGGACAAAATCCTATTTTCAGGTATGGAAAAGTGATATAAATGACTGAGTTAGATTATTATACAAAACATCGATTCAGCCACGTGCAATACTGATATTCTCAGAAATCTATGTCGAGTGTATCGCTCCTTGCAAACAGGTTCATTAACAATTCAGTATTCGCACATCAGGAAAATACACGAGTGCTTTTGTGGGATGTAGCGTTAAGTCATTTTGCAATTGCAGGTCCCTAATTTTGATTCAATTATCAATGTAACCATATGCTCGTGAAAGAAATGGGCGTCCTTGCAGTATTCTTATTCAAAACTTTCCGTAAAATCTGAATCTCCTCATGAATATTCAGTTGAATACTTGTGACGGGACACTATAGAAAAACTAAAAATCATCTCATAAATTGTCTCCTATTTTTAGTTTACTGAATTTTCGACTTCAAAAAAGTCGATACTCAAAGCAAAATATTTTTTTCTAAAAAGTATATATTGAGAGAATATCTTCTTGCCGAAATAAGGCAAGAACGAGAGGCATTCATTGACATATTAAGGTTGAAAAAGAAAGTAAATTTTCTTAGGTGTTTTGGAAATTGTCATTCAGAGAAAAATCCGATCAAAAAGTTGAAAGCACATTAGTATACCTCAGAACATTTCAGTGAGAATTCCCAATACGCGAGGTGATGAAATATATAGATTTAAAAAATTATCAAAAAAAGGATAATGGTGGTGAAAATCGCATTAAAAACTGAAGACTTAGGTGAGTACTTCCTTCTTAACTTGGAACACTGGGACTAGTTTTTCTAAATTTTGAACTACTTTTTAGGTCAACATTGACCCACTTGGAATTGCTCTTAGGCCATTTTGTTATTCCTTAAGCTAGGCTGGATTTATAAAGAAACAAACTTATTTAAAATGAATTTAAAATGATGTTAAAAATGAATTATTATTAATTATTATTACGGCCAGTAATTATCTTCAGAATGATATTCATGAGATAATTAACAGAAATACAACTCTATATTATTTTCTTGAGAAAAAGACTAAAAGAGAAATAGCTCATACGAACGAGTAGATGTCCATTCATTACTGCATCAAAATATATGCAACTCCAACATGATAAATATATTTTTTTAATGAATTATGGATACGTAAGCTTCATTTTCTAAATGTCAGTTTTTCAGTCTACCAGTGAAGATGTATTATTCATGAATAATACCATCATTCACTACATATCCTAATACCTAACCGATCAATAAATTCCAGAATATTATAAATAGTCTCAGTTTCAAGGCAACCCTTCCACCGTGCGTGCCAAAAATTATATCCATTACCTTCGATACCATGGACCCATATAATAACCCCGAGCTTTCCCGCACGCAACCAGGAAGCGCGGAACAACGGGCCTCTTCCGTCAAACCGCGTCCCTCGAAGGGATGAAAGGAAGCCAAGCTACCACCGCCGCATCGCCGGGGGCTGGCTTTACCGACCCCGTCGGCGCCTCCACCGCTCCATTGTTTCTCCATCATCTTCCTCATTTTCTGTGGATTTCGGTCCATCGTTTTATTTTTCCTCCGAACGTGATACTTAACCTTCAAACCTCCCTTCAGGAGCTACCATCGCATTGCCGAGTTTTTTCTCTTTATTTTCCCTCTGCGGCGTTCTCCACCTCGCGGAGAGCACCAGCGAAGACATCCTCGTCGTCTATGCTTCCACCATTGGCGGAGGAAGTATTTATTTATGTATTACATTAATCATTTCTTGGAGACTTCGCTGCTTCACCACCCATATGATCCCATTCCTATCTACAGGGTGAAGGGTGGTATTCAACTGTCTAGCATTTCATCGCATCCTCTATTTCTTTATTGCTCGTTATATACCTTTTAAATTTATAATATTTCATCTCTGTATCAATCATTGCCTTCCCTAATTTTCTCACTATACCTTCTGTCCGCATCTTACGTATGTTCTCCGCCCTTCCCGGTCCGTAAAGTGAACACTCCCAAAAAAACACGATCCCTTGTCTCTTCTTCCATTCCACAATAACATGTCCCGTCGTTTATCAGTCCGAAACGCCGCAAATAGCTTTTGAAATCACCGTGCCCAGTCAAAAACTCCGCTTCTGGTGGTCCTGGTCGAAACCATGTACGATTCTTTTCTGCGAAGCGTACATCAGGCATAAAGGTGCAAAGTTGCCTCCCTTTCTCATGCGGAGGAACTGCATGCTCCGAGGTTGCAATCACCAGTTCTGCTCACCATCATCATTCCATCTCTGTCACCACGGCTACTATAACCATTACCACAGCCAATGCTGCCGTGCGCCTACAGACCCCACTCTCTCTTTAGGATGATTAAAAGGACGGGGTGCGCAGTTAGGGGCTCGAGGGTGTGCAGTGGCACGGGTGCCAAGGGTGAGCAAGGGTTTCAGGAGAGGGGTGCAGGCAGGGGCGCGTCTAACGGACACGCGAACCTCGTGGAGTTTCATCGAGGAAAGAAGGGGGGGAGGCAGCTCGGCGGAGGCGGAAGTACTCCTGGGTAGAAATGAAAATTGCGTCAGTCGATGTCACTAGCTCAATTTCAGATATGAGAAGCTTGTGATTGTTTAGATTCGACAATTGTCAAGGTTTAACATGTTTTGAATCCATTTACGAAATCTGGCCGAACGCACGGTATCCCGTCTAACGACTGGACTGTCTCCATGACACTAATATGAACAGTGGATTATTTATGTTACAGTTACATTTTATATTTCAACTAAAAAAAAATTAATGAAGATGAGATCGAATACCGCACCTTTGGATGAGGAGTTCCGTTTTTCAAGTAGATAAGAATTGGACTGATGTTATTGACGAGGATTTAAAATATCTAGAAAAATAGATCACTTTAATGTTCTTCTAAACTGGAACATGTTAAGTTAATAAGTACACCGCTTCGAATCACTTGCTCCGCTAGATCACATGTAGTACTTTTCGACGAAGTATTTCTTAAGAAACGGTATTTCTAAGAACAATTAAATCAGCTATATATATTTTTTTAATTTTCTTCGTTTCTGAAAGTTTAATTCAACACTATTATCCATTCTTCCATATGAAAGAGAAATTTTAATTTACGTGAGGGTTTACTGTTAAATCCTCAGTACCAGGAATCAAATGAACAATACTTACGGTTGGAGAACTGAAGCACTTGATAATCTTATTAATATTCATTGGAACGGAAATATTAGCTAGATTATTTGAAAATGATTAGGAATATAGCATTAAATTAGCGTCGATAAACAAATTGCCAACTGTATTTTTTATGTTGCTGCTATTCACCTCGTATGATTCAGTATGGAATTTATTGTTGGCCAGTCTCTTCCTACGTTTAAGTTTTGCTTATTATGAATCACATATGTAGTTAATATACAACTGTTTTGGTCTGGGGTTATAAATTTTCCATTATTTATTTCAAAGATTTATTATTGTTTCTTGAAATATTACATTAATTTGAAGATATTCATAAGTTTTTTGGGGGGGATAAATTTATTCCTACATGTTTTTGTTAGGTATATAGCCTATATTTTAGTAATAATATACACTTCCTCATTGTGGCGTCATTAGAAATCCTTGTTTCTTTTTTGTATTCAAATATGTATGACTATGTATTTAAATTATAATTTACGATATGTAAAGGTAAAATGTAATCTAATTTGTAGATCGAAAAATAGTCTTGACAATGTTTTGAAGTTTGCAAAAGAACACATGAGTTTTATGTTGTCAACCTGGAAATCTTTTAGATATTCAGCCCTCCACTCTATATAACAAGCATTTTCAATAGTTATCAATGGGAAATTTAAAAAAATTAAATTTGCGAACAATTCAATACCTGACGCAAGTGAGGTCACGGGAAGTAGGTATATTATATTTTATTGACATTTACACATATTCCGCGGGAAATTTTGAAACGATTGTTCGTAGAAATTAATATTCTATTATAGAATACATAATCGTGATTTTTGGGAGGGAAGAATAACACGGAAATACATTCACAACTAATGTAGTTAGTTCATTATGAGAAGCTCCAAAAACGTCAATCCACTTTTGATCGCCAAAGAAGACAACAAGAAACCTCACTCCTTTCACACATATCATCATAATCTGAATCATAGCTTTAATTAATTGTGTTCTCCTCCTCGACGTGCAGCCCAACTCGCGACGTACTCTATTTTTCATCCCCTCCATGAGCACATGGTCACAAGCTTTGCAACTCCTGGCTGACGGCACTTAGTCAGAACCATTAGCAAACACGAGAAAGCAACCCGGGGCGGTCACAGATGCGATGTCTCACGGCAACGCGTTTAATCACGCGCAACGCATCAAGCGCTGTACCTCATTTGCCTTCCGCGCACAGTGGGCCATGGCAAGCGCATTACTCCACGAAAGATAAACAAGTTTCAACGGAGAAAATGGGTTCTTTAACAGCACGATCTCTCCTATTTGCGATCATTTTTAAAATTTTTGACATGGTCCAAATATGAAGTACTTGGTGATGCAAATAGGTTTCAAGGTACGTACAGTCATAACAATTTTGGGTGCAACAAATGAGACAATGCCCGGCAATGGTGGGGACATTACATGAGAATTCATTGCTGTAAAATACGATTAAACAGACTACATTTTTAGGAAAACCACAAACCAAAATATATTGTACTCTCCCGATACAAATTATCTGTTCCAAAAAACATTTCTCAAAAAACAAAAAAACATCACCTTGAATATGTGAACCCGAGATTGAATAACAAACTCACATTATGAAATGTTTTCTTAACTCATACATACGATGAAGCTCAAGGTTTAATAGTATCCATGTACGTCATTCTCCCTCACAAGAGAACTCTCGTAAGATAGCACTCGTGGTTCATGGAGGCTTGCGCGCTCCACTATCTCCCCTTTTCTTTGTCATGTAAGGGAATGTGGGGTATACCTCCCCGATCTAAACATTTCTCTTACAAGTAAATAATTAACGACCTTTTTTCAGCAGACTATTTTTTAGAGTTCAGTGGAAAAACATCACTAAGTAAAATACAAGAACAATACTAATTTATTAATTATTTACTTATATTTAACTCTGCAGACAAAGATGGACTGTTTATTTCTCTTACAATATGGATCACTTAATTATTTGAAAAAAGTTTTAAATTACCACCAAATTGATATATTTTCCACTCCCAACCCCTGCCAAAATTTTCCCCATAAAGAAAATTGGAAGTTTGCTGTAGACAATATCCAGTCCTCTCAAAAAATTCTTCACTTAACGAAATAAACATGGACAGACAAGAATATCTTGCTTCTTATCCAAGTATTTTCGTTCAAGATTCCAGATCTTCACATTAGGTTTCGACGCATCATTCCTCGAGTCACAATGTAGATATTAGAGAGCAGGATCTATCATGCAGTTATATCAGTCAAACTCACATATTCTAAATCTACATAGCTTAACCAACATACACCAGTGGAAATCCAAAGTATTTTCATTTTCAGCATGGCATTTCTGGAGTGTCTCTAAAATCGACAATACGTGGAAAAAATGTAAAAGAAAGAAAATTTTGAAGGAAAGTATCGTAACATGACAAGAGTACAGCCATGCGTGAAAACAAGCGCAGTTAGGTTGAATTTAGACGAGCCAAATAGTTGGGATGTATTAATATCAATACACACGGACTATTTAAAGAAGGTTAGTTTCCAATAGCTCTATTAAATTCCGTGGCATCGCCATTTGGGAGGCTACAGTCCGAGAATCCCAATTCCGGACAGAGAGCCCGAGCGGTGCCACTGTGTTTCGTGCTGCGACGCGCCCAGGGGACCGTGAGAATTGGCTGGGACAGGAACCCCCACGGCATTCTACATGGCGCTCCTGCTGCCGCCCGCGCAGCCATCCTCACACGTACTATATCAACACGCACCGCCGTCTGAGGAACGCGAAGTGCATGAAACATGCAGCGGAACCGGCGTGAATTGATATCACTCATCCATCTACAACATTATTCGTACAATGTATTTACGGCGCAATGGACACGTACTTAATGAGATATTCTAAGATTTAAGTTGTCAAGTCTTCCTCTTAAATAATTATTGTATCTCATAAGAAGCTAAGCAGCATCGCTAATATCATAACCAAATCTGAAATTCCCTTTTCTTATTAGGAACCAAATTAATATCAATCATATCAATACATTTACAATATACATCCCAATATGCTTTTAACGAAATCTGTTGGGATATTCTCTAATTTAAACTGCGCAAAAGCTTAAACAAGTTAACCATAAAAGGCATCGAAGTTCATCGAATACTCCAACAAAAAATATTTATTGCACCGAATACACAACATAAATCCAGTTCTCTAACTTTTATGAATTCGGTCTTTGTAGTGGTCTCTTGTAGTGAATGATACAAGGAAAGTTAAAAAATCTATTTATCTTTTAAAATTGTCTCTACAGTCTTAAGATTATCTCGAGACATCAGTTTTCTCTAGAGAGCATTTACTGATAAAAACATGTATGAAACATTTAAGTATCTTTTGCTATTTACTTTCTTTTGGAGTGGAAAAAGATGCTAGTAAATAACGTAGTATCTCTACCGAACCATTAATACAATTAGCTTCATCTAAATATCGCCCTGGGAAAGCAAATGTCTTCACCACAGACCATTTGCCCTAATGACTTGTTAATTGCCCATGCTACCTTAATTGCATGCTTCTTTAATTGGGAATCGAGTTCTTCAAGGCGAAAAGTCACAAGTGAGTGAGATGAATCTCGTCCAGGTGGCGCTTCTATTGCAGTAAGGATTAAGATTTACTTCGTAATTAGTTTCAAAGACGTTTTAATCGGGGTTATTTTGAAACAAAGAAACGTTCATCATTAATTCAGTGACATGACCATATTTTCAACGTTAGATTAAAATATTTCAGATATAAAAGTTTACTTAAAATTGTGTCACGAAGAAGTAAAGAGGTAAAATAGAGTGTACGAGTAGGCCTGTACACCATGGTGTATACGATCAAAAAAGCTTCGTCTAAATTTCATTTACTGTGTACAGCATAATATAATAATTAACATAAATTAATTATTGATTACCTATTAAAATATATAATTGAAGGAAATTTTATTACTCACAAAAAACATCATTACAAATCTGCGATTACAAAAATAATTTCCAGATAATTCTAAATATAACGTATTGAATTGATGAAGAACCTATTCACTAATTTATCGATGAAGTAATAAGTTTGTAACGTCGACTTTAATGTATTCAATACTAACGTCGGCGCAAGTAGTGAGGTGATCTTGACAATGCTGTATCTCTCGAGTACATAGATGTTAGATCACTAGCGTGTTCACCATACTATTTCCCCACTCATACACGCCGATTTTCTCCAACATCAAACATAATAATACAAAACTAAGTATTGCGTATACCGTAGTGCTCACCTACAATAAATGAAGTGTGCTCTCTCCATTGCTTTATTTCATTGATTATTTTCAATGTCATCTGGATTATCCATGTCATAGCCAGTTCCTGTTAGTCCTGATAAACGCAATTCTATTGTAAGAACCTGTAATTTTTTTAATACAAGCATGACCAAAATATGAGGATAAGCGAATAATTGTTTGCAGAAACAAAGGGATCTCTCTCGTCTTTAATTATATGTACAGTTTTACGGATTATTTCACCGAATTCCTCAAACAATGCTCTGCTGTATAATGTTTCGTTGGCCCTAAAAGTTTGGGAAAAGTTGCCGAGAGAAGATATTATTCCTAACTTAGTTTGTTCAGGAAAATATAATTTTTAAGGAAAATCTCTCACCTAAGAAAATTTTCTCATACCTATTATTTGGATTCTTTTTACAGAATTACAAAAACTAATTTTGATGCATGTGTGATGGAAATGTGCAATTTGTATAAATTTTAACTATGATTTTCTTCTTAGAGGTAAAATATATTATTAGAAACTTTATTGACTAGATTTAGTTGATTTTTTTTGTCTTCACCAGTGTCCAAACTTCATTAAAGAAATAAAATTAATGTTTCAAAGGCAGATAAATTTAAATAATAAAATTTAAAGACGTTGCAAAAATTATTCTATTTTGCTGAATGATCTTCGAAACTGAAGAAACAAGCAAGGTCACAGACCTCCCCGCATCTTCTTTCTCGTAATTTCTCTCTTACTTTAAAACTCCCTGCCTGAAGGAGAACAGTGTGAGCCCTATCAGAGATACTGACTCTTATAATAATACGAACACATTCCTCTCGCAAGTGACGTGAATCTCGAATTCTCCTCCCGCCCCTCCCTCCCTACATCCCTCATCATCCGCCGAAGAAAAGAAACCCTCCCCTCCGCTCCTCATCCACCACGACGCCGATGAGGGCGGCATCTCCGCAGCCTCGTCAGCGAGTGATGAATGAGTAGCTACTGACTTGAGACTTGCTAAACAATAGCTCCTACAATGGTCTATAGTGTTGGACGCTGCAAGCCTCATTAAGTGCGTAAGTTGCATTCATAATGTACTCAATTATACGCGGCCACCATAAAGCGCGCGTGCCGCCGCTGCAGCCGTCGCCTGGAGATGCCTCGGACGCTAATTGCGTCTTGTGATGCGTCGACGAGGATCCTGTGATCATCATGGACAAGAGCCATGTTTCAATGGAATCAGCCGGACACCCGGATCTAATTCAAGGCGGGGATTCTGGGGAACTTAACAAATTGCAGGGGAAGAAACGCCAGGTTCTTCAATACACGACTGTTTTCAGTATTGGCACGCACTGGAAAGGATTGAATCCGTAAATCATACACAAGTTTTCGAGAGTCACAAATTTTTAATTAATTACTTAATTAACAAAAACATCAAGAATATAAACGCTTGTCACTGAAAGAACGTCCCACCAAATGTTTATACCGATAATCCACACTTTTTTACACAGAATACTACACTTTTAAGAAAATCACCCAACAACATATTACGCTGATAACAGTAGTGGAGTTGACATGATACGTACTGTTGAACTTACTTAATCTTTTTATAACGAACAAAGTTATAGTAAAATTTAAAAACATTGACGAAGTCTAATGGACTATAATATAAAATAATTTTACCAAAAAGTTTACCAAAGAATATTAATGCATGGTGTCAGTGTATGCGTTCTGGGATATAAAGCTAGACCCGAAACGTAAAAAAAAAACGGCAAAAGTAAATAAATGAACAACCTTGATGAATTCGAATTTCACAATTTCTTATAAGTCTAGTATTAAGCGAAAAAAAGTGTGTGGGTTGTATAAAATAGTGAGCATAATAATAATAATAATTGACAAATAATTGTTGAATAATAATTCTCTCAGACGTCCAGGTATAAAGTTCGTACCGATATATTTTCCCACGCAACTTTTATCACTAAATATGGAAATGACTGGATGGCTCATTTGCATTCCTTTACGCGTCTCCGGGAATGTACTCTTATCGGAATTAACTTCAATTACACTTTTTTTTGGGGGGGGGTAAATTTGAGTCGTTATATTCAGTTAAACCATCCGACTTCAGATAAACTGAATTGACTGCATTTTGTTACTACCACCTTCTATAGCATTCTTGCATAAATGTTATTCGCAAAAGTGTTGTGGAAGATGACTTAACGTATTCGTTACAAAACTGTGCCGTAAAATCTCTTGATTGCGGCTCTCCAGTTTAACACAGTTCTTGCACTCCGCTTGTATGTTGTTTCGGTTTAGAACAATAACACAAAGAAGAACTAAAAATACAAAACACAGGTAGGTCGCATCAATATCATACATTCGCGAGAAACTTTTCTGAGATATTGAGTATTTTTAAAGACCACCTCTTTTCCAATTACGTTGCATATAATGTACCATTATTGTTGATTGGATTATAAGTGTGAAGAAAAATGTCCAGGAGAAATAGGATGTATCTATTGGTTCTTATGACTAAGCCTATATTATGCTGACGAACTGACATCAATTATCGATATATCACTACCAGTCATCGAAGAAAATTGTTTGAGTGCTCGTTGGAATCGTCTCAAAAATATCCGTGGAATAATATTTTGTCGCATCCTGGAGTTCTGACTCCATGTTGAATATCTCAAATATCACTTAAGTTCGAAAATATCACCCACTTACCAAATATTTTCAATTTAATATGGGGAAAAATTGTTTAAAGCACACACAATTTCTCAGCTCAACTACAAACAAGCATAGGTTCCCTCATTTTTTTTTCTTTGTGGAATATTAAAAAAACTATTTCAGCCCCTCCGTAAGTCATTATAATTAAGTATTCAATGAATTCTATCAAATAAAGACTGATTTACTTTTTATAACACGATGTACTAATTTTAGCGGAGATATTTTCTTTATGACAATATTTGCAGAAAAAAAACTAAACCAATTATTTTCTCATAAGCTCGGTTTTTTAAACTGAAGTAACGGTAGAGGTATGATCCGCAGCGGCGACCAGCGTTTCAGGCAAAGGCGGTGGCGGCGGTAGCTACAGTGGTAGGCGACGCGGGGTTGGGGAGCGTCAGCATCGTCGCTGGATATGAAGAGTAACGCAGCTCCTCCTCGCGGCATTTTTTGTGCGCTCTCCCTAATTTGCTCATTGAGTGTCATCATGAAGCGGCCCCGCTGCGGCGGCAGAGAGGCGGACGGGCGGACGGCAGACTGTGAGGGCGGGGACGATGCCTGTGGTAGAGAAAGAAGGGGGAAGGGACTGCAGAGGCTGTAGGTGCCAGTGGTAAGTTTGGTTTCTTCAGTCGAGAAGAACGGGTTCTCGGACATTTACACTTCCAAGTTCCATTTCAATTTTTCAAACCTTCCTTACAAATATTCGCGGGAGACTTTATATTCAAGGAATTAAGTTAAAAATAGAATAATGTATGAAATCACACATCACGCAATCTTAACTTTTCCTTACATCTCGGAATCTTAGCTCACTTGCCCTGTTTATTCTAGGACAAGACAAATAGTGTGACTGGGCGGGGGGAGGCGGCGAGTAGATGTAAATATTAATAACACTGAGAAATAAAGGTAAAAGAAGAGCAAAAATGTTACTACAGCAATGTTACTTCTTGGACGAAGAATGAGACTACAAGATTCGGTGGCACATGTAACGAATACACTTTTTAAATACATAGATCACCACTAGATACCAGGAAGAATTTTTAAACAAGACTAGCATGTTTTCCAATTCTAATGTTGAATGCCTTTGTTTTTATGAATAAATAATATAGTCTATCTATAAATTAGAAGTACACTTCAAAATAATCTCCAATGAAAAGAAATTTAATCATACAAATTTTTCAATTGTATGATATTGAAATCAATGCGGATAAAGGTAATCGAGTTATTTAAGTGACACAAGGAATTGTTTCCTTCTTGATCTGAAATTCATTAACTTTCTTATCCTCATGTATGAAATTATTTTGTACGTCGTAGTTAATTTCATGACACCCGTTGAGTCTTCGAAAAACCATGCCAGCGTTATTCTGCATTTCTTTCCTCATTAATTCCTAATTTTTCAAAAATATTTTCAATAATATCATCACACTTCACACAATCTTCTCCTAAATCTTTCTGGACAATCAATATATTTCCTTTCAGAATTCTTGCCCCCTCAGTCGTTTAAAAGTTCTCAGATTTTTCGTCGATTGAATCATAATTTCTCGCGTCCCCCTCTTCGAATCGAACTTCCGCTACTAAACCTAAAGAAGTCATGGGAAAGAGCTCTGAAAGCTGTGCTGATGATGTACTCTCAGAAGAAATATAACAGAACGCTAATGAATTACAAATAGTCCGGGTGGATAACGATATTCTTAGATACAGGTAGCGAGGACAGGGTGCCAGTCGAACATGGAAGGGCGGGGTGTGAGGGTGTGAGTGCCTCTCTGAATGAATGACAGAAAGATTGATTGATTGGTTAATTAGAGACGTATATAGGTAACATTGGGGGGTCATGCGGTTCCCGCCCCTATGCACCAGGATACGGAGGAAGAAAGTTAATGAGACAAAAGACTCTCAGGGGCAACTTGGAAACGAGGGCCACTCTAGGGTAAGAAAGTTGGTGCAGTCAGCTTTCTAGCTAACAAGAACCGACAGGGTCATTGCCAGTAAGGTGGTTGAAAAATACGCATGATAAAGAAACGTAATAAAGATTTAGATGAAAGGGAATTTCCGACGAGATAAAAAATACCTCATGGAGAGAGACACGAAGCATGTAAGTAGCAGCTTGGGAAACCAAAGATTTCAAGAATTCTCATCACTTAAAAGAACATGAGGAAAATGATGTAGATTAAATTTGAAGTTGTCCGGAAATTACGTAAAATAAATAATTCAAATCACACTAAATTCAAGGAAAAGGATTTTGGAAAAACAAAAAATATTAAATAACTAAAAGCTGTTGGATATGCCAGCTTTAGAGTCAACTTTGAACATCATTTCTATTACATCTAGCTAATGTACTAGATAATGGACACTCAATTTATTAAACTACTTCAAAATCGAAAGAACGCAAATACCCCATTAATTTCTACCCCATTAAGAAAAAATTCACATGTTGGTTACATTGTTCCATTTATTCAATTATTTTGTCTTTTGGCGAGGTTCAGGGCATGATACCAGCTCCTCCACCTAACCGTGACTAAGGTAAGAGAATGGGGAAGATGAGGTTGCCGGAAAACTTAAGGTACCCAACCGAAATTAGTCTGGAGTAGGTGAGGGAAACTCCAGCTGAAAACCTCACCTTGTTTGGCCGAGTAAGTTTTGAACCCACGGTCTACCGCTCAGCTGTATCGGGAGATCCAAGACCACTACTACCAAAGCTATCACTAGACCACCGCTGTCAGAAGAAAAGAAATAAAAATTAAGATTAA
The DNA here is from genome assembly GCA_002313205.1 of Laupala kohalensis. Taxonomy (NCBI): domain Eukaryota; kingdom Metazoa; phylum Arthropoda; class Insecta; order Orthoptera; family Trigonidiidae; genus Laupala; species Laupala kohalensis. The sequence continues at coordinate 2,713,584 of NNCF01126922.1, read as the reverse complement.
TATGACACCAAAATAATCGAGTATGTGGTCGATTGTGCGTGTGAAGTAATAATCTCAACCCTCCTCACTCATTGGGGAAGCGGTTCAACAAGTAACATCCTAGAGGGAAATGAAATTGCCTCTTTAACAATGCAGTGCACAACATCAGCATTGGGGGATATTGGCATCTTCAGCATAATATTTACGGTTCTTGTGTCATTTTTCACAATCCTAATATTAGAATTCCGTATCTTCGGTGTAATAAAAACACGAATGCACGGCATACCCTTATGAATAGTTTTTCTGTACTTTGCGATTTTCTCACTTTACTTACCTCGGTCGATCTTCAAAGCCAAGGTTTTACTGTAAGATCTAATTTCAAATATTCTTATTCCAAAATACTTATCCTAATACTTAACTAAAATTATATGAATAATATAAATAATTATTTTACGTGGTGCATTACAGTAATTGAAAAAATCTATAAGAACAAAATTGTGTGAGAATAAAGTAGCCGCATATTTTATATGATCAATACCATATATTTAATTTTCTTCGATGTTTGTTCCGAATGAAAAATCATTATATAAACATTTAACGCCATTTCCTGAAAATTAATTTTTGAGTGGTCCTTGCAAGTGGTGAATGAAAATTTGAATTACTCAACAAATTTCAAGTATCTGTATTATTTGACACGAGTGAATATTAAGGACTCGTATATTAAACACCATCAAAAAGATTGTTAGTCGTACCCGCTTTCAATTTTGTAATTAAAACATCAATTCGAAACCCATTTACATAGTAATTCGGAACTTTTGAAACCTTATTTCTCTTACGGTGTATCTTGTGTTATCTTTGGGGAGATCTTTCCTAATTGAACGTGTACACCATAATTATCGACCAGATTATAAATGGAATATTATTAATTATGTACACCGAAATCCAGTACCCACAGGTATCACAATGATCCATTTCAACTTCTGTCAAAACCGCCATTTAGAATGCATACATGCTCGGGACGATGGCATCCCGTGGTGCTGGGCTTCATTTCAGCATTCCAATACTGATATTTCGTTCTGTATTCAAATTGGTAACCGAATATCAAATAGAGGTTTTAACATGTACCACCCCCTGTGCCGAAGCCAGTTCCTCGAAACCAGTAGCGTTTGATTAGACAACAAAGAGCAGGGTTCTAGATGCTCTATGTAAAGCGAGATCAATGTGGGAATTTACAGACTTATTACGATGCTCAATAAATCCCATTAAAATGATTCCTTATTTTTTATTAACAAAATGTAGTAAAATTAGTATAGTTACAATACACAAGAAATTTCAAAAATGATAATTCTGTTCAAACAGCTAAAAGTAGGTAGTTAGAAGGTTTACAGGACAAGCCGGCGCTTATGACTTTTCATGAAAACGAATCGTCCACAAATCACTTGAAAGTTCAAATGGATTACAAAAAGATTTGCTTAACTGGTGATTTCTTTCAGGGGTAAGTAGAAAGAAGTGTAAAATGTTGACAGTAAATGGTTTATATATATGTTTGCATCTACCATTCTAATTTTTCTACAACGTATCGGTGCTCCTAAAGACATTATCAAACATTCTTCTCTATATACTTCGCACGAGCAAAACTCATGAAATAGTAAGAATAGAAAGCCAGCGATGAAAGCAAATGCAATTCAATAGTTACTGGAACAATTCTCTTCTTTGTTTCGTTCGTAGTCTATATAACGTTATATTTTCCTATGTTTTGTCCCTCCCATCACCTTCGATACCTTTCTATTCTGTACCTACGATGCCCAATTTTAATTTTCAAGCATTTTAGATCATTTGGGACATCATCCTTCTATCCGAGTTTTGGTGTTGTTTCCAATGAATTCTTTTTGCTGTTGTTTCCAATGAGTTCCATTGATATAGTTTTTTTAATGTGTCTCTTCTGACGTCTGACGTATATGTGCCCAAACCAACCCAATCTCATCGCTTTGAAGTAATTTACAATATTTCGGCATTTGAATACTTTATTAAGCTATTATTATTTTATATTGTTTCTTATTCTCCAGGTACCACCAGATAGTTTAATGATTCCAAATACCTTCCTTAGAACCTTCCCTTAAAATACCATTATTTTTCTCATTTGTGATTCTCTATGAACCCAGGTTTATAAACGTGCATTCCCGCAGAAGGGTTCCTACCATCGGCTGACACGAGACGCTCGTCCCTTAGAGGACAAGATAAGAGACATTAAAAGTTCCTAAAGGAGTCCGTGGGCAGAATTGACAAGGGGCTTTTTGTCGTTCAGAGCAACGGCCAGCGGAGTTTTTGTCGGGGACCGGCGGACGGTGGAGGGAGACTAGAGAAGGCGCGTTGCCTCGCACTGCGGCGTGTGAAAAGTTGTTGAGGCGAAGACACGAATGGTAAAATCGACCTTTGCTCAACACTCACAGACGGACAATTTTACCCACAGGTGTTCCGTTCGGGATAAACTATGAGCCTCTAGAGACTTAAATAAAAGTTTCAAGAACATTGGGTTAAACGTTTGCAAGTTTTATATCAAGGATTTGGATTTGGATTTTTGTGTACCCGTTCGTATTTGGGAGTATGAAATACGGTAATAACCGACCTATTTTGCGAAATCACGTACTATATACTCTCTGGATCTTCTAAATTTTCCTTCTTCTTCCAACGCTCTCTGTCAATTACTGTTGTCAATTTCTCAATGATCTCATAGTTTCAACTTCATCAAAATCTTATTTATAATTCCAATTCATATTTTCATCCATGATCCAACTTATATTTCAATCATCCAAACCTCAACCATGGTCTCGGCTTGTCGTTCATAACATTTCCATCACTGGCCACTGCATCATTTTTTTCCTTGCTTTTGATCCTTAGAGTTAGAAAAGTGGGTTTCATAGCTATTCTCTGCTGACAGAAATTGATACGCGAGTCAGGATAATGGCAGGGGTGTTTAGATGATAGAATTATCGTTACACGGATGAACAAACTTTCTCAAGCGTTCAAGCGTTATGTGATAATCGAACTAAATACCTTCGACTATCGCCTACTGCTTTAACCACTTACACCAACATGCCGGCCTCCACGAACACCATCGCCTCTGTAGTCGACCACGCTGATGGTTCAGGCGTCTGCTAAGCACGCGCTGTAGCTGCCCTTCCCCTCCTGTCTGCTGGTCAACCCCTTCGCCGCGACGTTTTGCCCTCTCCATTACGGTGGCTGCTGCTTCTGCTACTTTTATAGCTCCGGCACACGCCACAGAGCTACATGACTGAGCGCACACTGGCCAAAAGGGAAGGAAAGAGGAAATGCAAGCAACCTACGTGTCATGAAAGTGACTCTCATGTTGCTTAAAACACTTCTGCTGTATTCGAAGAATACGTCATTTTTCAACCAAGACCTGAATTCATTGACTTCAGTGTCTTGTCGCAACGCATGAAGTGTCCTGAAAATATTGTATCAGTTTTATTCACTTCAGGAAATTGAAAATTTTGTTTGAAATATTTTTCACTTATTAGATTTTTTCATTCTTTTAGAAGAGAATAATCTACAAAACTAAGAAATAGTATTCTAAATAATTGAAGAAAATAAATTATTCAATTTCAACAAGACTTATTTTATAGTTTTCTATTTATTCTCCACGCTTTCAAGGCATTGGAAAAGCAAGCGTAATAATTTAAAAAAAAAACTCTTGAGGCTTGATTACGACACCTACTAAGTAATAGTGTATGTGTATGTTCATAGGTTTTTTCAGTCTCTTTTTCCCATTAACATTTCAACATTTATGAAGTATATATAATCTAATATCTTATTAACTGTTTCTGAAGTTTATTTTTTATAACTGAATATTTCCCTGTTCTCTGACCTTAAATTATTTTCGACATATAATTATGCTTTTCCAGATTTCAATTCCACCTCGACCCATGGACCAAATACTCAACTCGACCCATGGACGCAGCTGTCAAAAGTCCTTTAGAACGACTCCTGCCCTCCAATCCTCCGACCCTACCCAAGGCTATGACACGCCTCTCGTCCTCACAGCATTACGTCGAAGGTGCGCGCCGCTCAAGCGCGATCGATTACGCATCTGAGGTCAAAATTACGTCGTTGGCCCATATAATTACGAGTAAACCGGATCTTCGCTTTGTCCAACGTCATTGTACGCCACTCCTCCAACTTTCGCGCAGGGTCGCCCTTATCTTCCGCGTCCACGAGATACATCTTTATTCTTCTCATTTTGTGCTACATTTCCTCTTTTCTCTGTTTTTCCTTTCTTTCTTCTCTTTCACAAATTTTAACTTATTATATTTTCCGTTTGGTAGTATTTGCATTCACAGATTCTCGTTCCTATTCCCTTCTCTTTCATTTCTTCCTTTTATCACCTTTTGTCTTTCTTTCCAATTATTTCTTCCTATTCATTTTATCCGTTTCGAGGTTCTTTCTACCACTACCTCTCTCCAACAATTTTCATTCCCTCTCTTCTCTGTTTTCTGTCTGATTTCTTTCCGAGACATCTTCTACCAATACTCTCAGCCAACATCGTGCAAAGAAGCAGTACTCGAAAAGTATAACTTACGGAGCGTTGCTTTATTAAAAACTGGGTCTCTTTTTGGAGAATTTCGGTCAACTGGCTCCAATTGCATTTAACAAATACAATGTTTTCATAATATCCTCCATAACTGCATCGTTTATGCTGAAGGGATTTACGTTGCAGCATGTATTCTCGCATCAATTTTTCATCCCTATGAATTCTTTCACCCAAACTTGATCGTCCTCGTTGGCTTTGAAGTCCAGGTCTTTCTTAAGTCCTTCAACCCTTTTCCTCGCCGTCACCACCTCGTCTATTCGTTCAATTGAGTCTTATCAAGCCTCTCCTGAGTCTCCACTCATTCCAACCCTCCTTCGGTTGAGGTGCAAGTGGTGTCGCGAGGAGGGGGGGGGGCGGGACCGCATGGCGCAATGCCGGCACGGGCGGCGCGCGCCAGCACACCTCTTGACAAGTGAAATACAAACGTTCGCGGCACAAAGGCGCCCTCTCAAAGGTCGCGGGTGGGAGGGAAGGAGGGGCGTGGCAGAGGGGGAGAATGGCGAGGGGCCGAAGGCGCGCGCGCAGCGGGGCAGGAGAGGAACCGCGTTGTTCCGCGGCATACGCAGACCCTCCACTTCGCCGTCCCGCGAAACTTGTGCATACAATTGACAGCTCCAGTGGGTTTTGTCTTCGCCATTCTTACGAGCACAGATTTTCTTTTCACGACGAATCGCGTCTTTTATTTACGAGGCACGTGACCTACCCCTTCCTCGGTTTTTCTCTTCCCCTACATCTTTTTTTTCTATTTTGAAATACGTGTTCGATAAAGGAACCGACCGCTTAGATGCAGGACAGCGTCACATTTCTGGACAATGGGTATTAAAATCTAGAGCGACGCTCGGGAAGTAGCTTGGTGGCTTGTCACGTGTTCTGAAGACACGGGTAGGGGAGGCGCTACCAGCTGGGACTGGTGACAGAGACGCGTTCAAATACTGTCCTAAGACCCCTTTAAAAGTCAAGATTGAATTGGAGAAAAGAATTTTCTTGTCAGAGCTACAGCACTTTCAAATTATTTCTGAAACAGATAAATGGCATTATTTTGTTGGGTGGTACAGTATAAGAAACGCTGATCATGTTGTTTATATTCTCGTAAGAGCTTTTAAAGTACATCTATCGCACCTTTGGCTAATTCACTTCATTAACTAATCATAATATTTTTTGTTAAACCAAAGAACCAATATTTATAACGTAAGGAACTTCTATTTATGTGAAATCTTGTCACATCACGCATTCGCTCATCCCGAATTTACTTGAAGCGTATGGCATTGGCGTAACAAAGGGGGGAGGGACCCGTGGGCCTAATTCAGGTGGCTCCATTTCGAAGCCAGGATTTGAAGAATTATCACTTCAAACTTTGACAACTTAATTTGTTTAATGACACATCAATATTCTGATCTATTTTTTCATTAGTATGGTTACATTTTGATGAATTCTGTTTTGATTCCATGCAATAGATACGTATTCGTATTTCATGTAATATATTTTTTATTCCTTTTTTATATTCACTCCTCGACACTTCAACGTATGTTCGGGTTTTCCTGGATATGCAATAGTTTCAAGGGCGTCAGGGTTCGACCGGACGGGGTTTTGTACACCGTCCGGATTTTCGAAATGCAGCACAGGATTCATCGCGATTGTTCAGATCTGCGCGCGTCTCCTATTATTCACAGATTAAACGAGCCTTGTGTTGTGACTGCGTAAACAATGCACTGGTTTTGTTCCACATTTGTAGATGTAATTTAGCTCCGTTCCAATACAGAGATAGAATTTACATCGTCTTTGTCTACCCATACTCTGCAAATGATTGGCCCCGAACCAAAGAAATTTGTTGAGAAGAATGAGGAATACTTATGCATCTTCATTTGTAAGGTAGTACGTTAATACCTTGTTATTACTTATTAACATCTAATTACTTAAATACATGTTGGAATATCAGGTATGTGTGTTAAGGAATAGACAAGTCAACTTCAAAGGACTTATTCCAGTAGGGTAAATTTAGTCCGGAGTTTAAGCTCCTAAATCCGAAGTTTGCGGTAACCTTGTTCCGAATTTGTGATTTTTCATAACAGGGGTTGGAAACCGCGCGGGTCGGAGAGAGGAGTGACCCCGATGCCCGTCCTCCGTGAGGATTTTGCTACGTTTGCTTTCCGCTCATGCTCCTCGGACCCGAGCGTCTCGTCCGCAGAGTCGCTGAACACAAATGCGTAACGTTTGCACAGTAGGCAGACAAGAGAGAGAGAGAGAGATCACGGAAGACACGGCTCCCTCTGGTCGTTGTCCTTAAGGTTCATGACCTCGGACACGTGACCAAGGGTGTCTTGGGGTTCGATGCTGTCTCATCTGGTTACAGTTGTGTTTAGCAACGTCGCGGAGTGCGTCCAAGCAAATGACATGTTAATGGAATTACATAAGTTTTAACGGAAATCAATGGGATGAACTGGTATAATCGAAATATGGCACGGTTTATTTCTCATCAAATTCCTTCTACAACCGTAGTACATGAAAATAAGAAAAGAATGCGTTGCTAATTGGTCATTCACGTGCAGAGTTTTATTGAAGAAAAAATTTACGTTTTGAAGGAATAAATCAATTTTCACATAGATCACATCCGATTAATACATTTTTAGGAGATAAAATAAATTGTTTCGTGGGTTCAGAAATTTTGACTACTCCGTAAAACTGGTATCATGTCCTTCAAAATATGAATATCGCAGCTTGGGGCTCTACAGTATTACACGAAGATACCTATACCAATGCTTACTTAAATTCAATCATCAATGTTTTCTTCAAAATTATAGCGAAGTGCTGGGTTCTGAGGTAGACCTCCTTGCGGTCTGTCAAATGAGGACCATCGCTTCCGCAATATAATTCTTCTCTGTCATGTTTGATGACCTGTTATGAAACTATGACTCCATTATGAAATTCGTGCATTTTTCGGATCGAACTGTGGGTCGATACAAGGATTAAGTTTGATATCAACGGTCCCAAATACCATTCGTACTGAAATGCAGACCAGTCCTCCATACTCACCTATTGTGCATGTAAAGCGATGTGTAACAGCACATTTGATAAGCTACTTTGGACTCGTCGAAGTTTCCACGAAATGATTCTCTTGTAACCAAAATTGTTTTTTTGTCATCTACGCTGGAACATCAGATGGATGAAATTGCCCGGAAATTTCTAATATCTCACGTCGAATCAAGTATTCCACTATCGAATCAATTAAACACGGTATCATATTTGTAGAAAATATTTATTAATGATGACCTAATCCGTGATATTGGTTCAAGCAAACTAAACTCTGTTGCAGATTACTGAAGTAACGCACCCTTCTGGAGACAAATTTTTCATTTAACCTACACAAGCGTGACAAGAGTTAAAGCGATTTCGATGTCTGAAAATTCTTTTTTCCTCGGGGAATTAGGTTTTCTACATCACTTCGCATTATCCCTCCTATTGCATTCAGTACTACAGCCGCGTCTCCATCCCTACGCTACCACCTCCATTCGGGCGGACACTACCACTATTGCTCGTCCTCAACACAAACGCCAGAAACTCGTTCTTACCCTGCCCGCTCCGCGATTCCAGTTTCCCAACGGTAGAACCCTCCAAAGGCAGCTCTTTATTTCCTTTCAAGACCGGATTGACCCAGGGGATGATATCGCTGGGCAAGCTTCAGCACGCCAAGACAAGCTACATTTTTTCATCCCACTGATTTATTCTCGAAATGTTGCACAGGAAAGAATTAATAGTTTTCGACTGTCTTGTCCATCTATCACATTTATCAAAGAGAGCAACGAATTAATGAGGCAGTTGTCATAACTATTATTGAGGAAGTGAGTTAAACGTGTAGAAGAATTTAGATATCTATATGAATCAACTGAATCACGTAAGTTTAGGAAAGCGCGAGTCATTAAGAATCGACTGAACTGCCTTCCGCTAAATCTTTTTATATTCCTAATTTTTTATTTTTTTTAAGATTATCTAAGATGAGAAATTTCTACCGCTCTTTCACGAAATATGTAAGGGAAAAATGTTCACTATTGATTCCTGTATTTGGAAAAAATCATTTACAAAATTTACATCGTGCCCAAAATTTATTAATTAATGTCCCAAACGTTAATATACGAGTATTACATTACGATACAGAATAATCTTCTCCAATGATATTCAGAATCGTCTTCATTTCCTTCAAATTTCAGGGATGCAGTGATGATAAAATTCACTCAATAACTACGTACCAATGCGTATCTAACACCAAGGTGGTGAGAAGCAAAGATGGATCCTCAAAATATGAAATGATAGATCAAGTGCCTCCGCATTACGGGCGAGCCGCGCACACGGACTCACACGCTAACTACTTCCACCACTAGATCGACCCACAGAGAAGTGCTTTCGAAGCGTGCAAAACCATAAACCACACGCAGCGCCACGATAAGCCCAGAGTCCCAAAGCGCGCTCTGCGCGTATATCATCGCCCGGAGAGTGATAGATGTTCGGTGGTTTATATGGAAATTCTTGCGCGCGCATTGACATAAAGCATCCCTCGGAAGAGAGTGCGCGCGCCTTCGGCGTAAATATGTATGACGCCGCGGCGGCGGCAGAGTTAGACGTAACTTATGAGTTGTTGTGGAGGATCCGCGTGGCGCGGAGATGAAAGAGCAGCGGCGAGGAGCGTTAACAGCGTGGATGGCTTGTTTATGGGCAGCGGCTCCGGCGACGTTGAGGTGAGGCGCGGATCACGCGGATCACGCGTGCGCGTGACGTTCTGGCGCAGGCGAGAATCTCCTCACATTGATTGACTTCTACACCGACAAAAATTCTACTTCCGGTCTCCATCCTTAATTATATCATATATTTAGTGTTACGAATAAGCCATTCACATACTGCCTTTGAGCCAAATGCGTATATTATTATTGTCTAGGAAACAGTTATTTATAAAAAATACAGAATATAACATTTTGTTAATTTATTTTAATAAACTTTCTTCTCCTTTGTATAAATTCGGTTCAAAAACATTCATTAAATTCCGCAATGGTAGTTATCGTATATTTGAGTGACTTATTTGATTTCTTGAGAATGAATTCGTGTAAACAAAGGAAATTCTAGAACGGATATACAAGTGATCTAAATAAAATGTCATAAAACTTCTATCATTTATTCGCGATACGCCACACTCAAACTCATGAAATGGAAAGATAAGATGACGTTTGTCTGCGTTTCATTACTATATTTCATTGCAATATATAGTGAGATCACATTATCTTCCTGTTTCACAAATATTTGCTCCGCTAGTTTTGTACATCGTAGATGTCTCACCTTCTGAATTCACTCTCTACTGATCAAAACGTAGGTTACATACAGTTTTTAGAAGAGTAATTTGGGGAGTATTCCCAGGTCACGTTTCTCGAATCAAGGACTTGCTGCGGCCTAACTGAGTGACTATGATCTAACTCGGTAGTCTTAAATAGATTTTGCACGCGACACCAGTGTCCCGTGTAAAATGCAAACGTGTTTTTGGGCGTGTTAGAAGTTTTGTTTAAAGTAATATCAACTGCTGTAACTCCGTCTCATTTTGAATCTTATCACTTTTCTACGTGGGTATTTAGTGAAATAACGACCAAATTTCATCCCATTTGTTCGCTTTAAAATCCTTAGGAAAACACATTATGTGTTAATAGATGAAGTGTCCTAACTTAGGAAGCCCGAAGTGAGCCTATCTAACATATTTGAATATACCATTTCTAAAATTTTTATATGGCTTGAACTTTAAAAACCTTAATTTCATAAGAGTTTCACACTTTCAATCTCACTGATCTTTTAACGCTAACTTTGTTTGTGTTTAACTTAAAAGAATATGTATGGGTGTAAAAGCGTAAAACTGAGTAATGCGTCGAGTCTCATTAAATTGACATTTTCCCAATTAAAACCTCCCCAAATTAGGTGTAACTGTTCCTAAATTGGCGAAATTGCCACTTGATGGTGTTTAATTATTAATACAAAATCCAAAAGTAGACCAAAAAAGTACATCTATCGATGAAATATTTTTAAATCTCCAAAGAGCATTAATAACCTTCGAAAGAAACCTTATCCAATTAGGTCAAGTCACTCTATACGAGTACTATGTTTTCCAAATGTCGTACTGTTGAAAAATAAAAACATTTTACGTAAATATAACAGCATTGTTTGGCATGTTTTACACTCTCAACTCGACTTCGGTTTTCCTTTTGTCTATATTGATGCCTCTTTCCGATGCGGAAACGCAAGAGAACACTTCTGAATGCAAGATGAAGCGCAAGTATTCTAGAAAACTTACACGATAAGCAATTCAGAAAAATCTATAATTATTAGTGTACTCCAATAACGATTAATGATGTACTGAAGAAATATTAAAATACTCGAAAAGGGACGCAGCTGCTAACCTCACATTTTAATTCCAAATTAATTTTGAATGAAAACTAAATAGCTTAAGTTGACACGATCCTTGTCCCACCGAGCGCCATCCCTCAAACACGCATTCCCTGGCAACACTGAGTGACACGTGCGTCTGCACGGCACGTTGTCCTTGCTTGGTCGCGCGTCCTCTGGCGCTAGCGCGCGAGGCGCCTCGACGGTCGCCGCGCAGACGCGCCGATGCACAAGGGTCCGCCGGTCAACCGGAACGCCGCGTGCACCCTGCGCGCTTCAGACATGTCGACGCGTGCGCTTCGCTCGTTAACGCGCGTCTCCTCTCGCAGGACGCGTTCCACGAACAAAGGTGAAGGAGGAAATATTGTCACCCAGCGAAACAGTTGCGAAAGGAGCGCATTGAAATTCCTTCTTATTCTTCACATAGCTTGCGCACTTGCGTTTATACGTGTAAAGAAGGGCAGTAAATGAACACATGATCTAAATACACGTAGCTTTCAGTACCTACGAGGTTTCATCTTTTTTTTTAAGGTATTCTGTGCACATTTGTGAGATTGCTGTCTACATTTTAAGTTCCCTCAAGCTAACACTTTCCGGAACATCGCAGAAGAATGTCGGGTTTTTCATGTAAAAAGATGGAAGAGAAGCATCAACAATGGCAAAGGTTTTTAAATCCTCAAGGATTCTGAATTGCCAATGGTCCAAGCGATGATGGAATGATCCAAACAAATGGAAGTCTGACAATGCCAGGTGTGAATAAACGTCGTCAGGGAGATCTTCTAAATCTACGGGAAGTTTGAATTTGTCGTGTGTTCTGTGAGGTAACTCGTAACGAGTTACTGTATTATTTGAATCATCTTTTCTTAATTTTGTTAATTTTCCCATTCCAAACACATTCAGAACTTCTCATGGTTATTTCCGATGTGTCATCAGTTTTATAAGATTAATATAATATTTAATAATTACAGTTACTTTTCATTTACGAGGAATCACAGATACAAGATTATTTTCTTTTCTCTAAAACGTTCAAGAAGAGACTTAGGAAGTGGAATATTGATGATAATGACGGAGAAGATCCTATAGGCAAATAAATCTATTTGAAGTTTTAATTTACTACCCAGGAGGAAATTGAACATGCACCCGTCTAAATCTTTGTCCATCAGTGGTCTTGAAGGCCAATTGTGAGCCCAATGGAAAAAAATTTCGAATTTTTTCACAATTTTCAGAAATTCCTCAATATTTATTTGTGTTATATACGTAGAGCAAAACAATCAAATACATATGATATTTCAGCGATTCCGGTGGCCACTCATCGAGTAGTGTACATAGGGGTTCGAAGGATCAAATACTAAAATTAATGACCGTTAAATATCCAGTTTTTGCCTTACGTACTTGTTGTCACCAGAAAACATAAGTTCATGGAACTTAATCAACCATTTACTAAATTTGGATTATTACATTATCCAATGACATTTAAATCTACAAGCTTAAAATTTCAAGGACAATTTTCTTTAAGAATATAAAATTAAAACAACAGGACTACGTAGCCTGGAATATATTAACTTTATCGCCAAATTCGTAGCTTCATTGCAAGATCATGACACTCATCTACATAATCCATGTCACCAATAAAACGTCCACACAGACGGATTCAAACCAACACGTTTACATGTACGATATTTCAGCGCAAGACGGGTGCTCCTCCCATGTATTATTCAACGAAACAAAAGGCCTCCACGCCTTGTAGAACGATTATTTTACAATGCTCATGGGTGCATGAAACTTGGAAGGACCTTTGCTCATTAATAGACATATGTTCAATCTTCATAATTCGCAACCAAGAAAGAGCACGCAACATTTTTCCTTTGTATGTTTTATGAACGCTTTGTATTCTAACGGTCATTGAAACTCGACGAGCCTCTGGCCAGAAGCCTTCCTATGTCCTGTCTGACTTAATGCCGACTTTATTGTAAACACGTACGGAGAACTACTCTTGGAGTACAATGTATTCACAGGCTCTGAAGCACACATTTGGAATACATTGAGCACAGCATTGAAGCCTTAGAATCTATACTGAGCTACGAGAAATATTAGACGCTTGTAACTCTTGCAATTCATAGGATTTACACTGAGAGTTTATTGAGAAAGTATCACTAGTTGCTCTGTAGGATACTTAGGAAGATGTTGAATTTAAATCTCAGAGTTGCTTTTCTCGAGATATAGTCGATTTCTCCCAAAAGACAAGTGTAGTAATAATCACTCTCATATTTTTATAAATTGAACTCCTGTTACTCTTCAAAGAGGGTGTTTCAAAAACCGACTTTCACAAACATTGTCATGTGATAAAGAATATACGTGTTTTAAGCACAATTGAGTATATTCTCTCGTGACTTAAATGTCGATACCATGAAAATTCCGAGGGAGATATTTTATTGAATCAATTGGTTGTGTTATTTGCTCGGTGAATACATTTTGCATATTTAGATCGCAAAATTCATAACCTGTGAAAAGCGGCTTTGGGTTTAACGTGCCGATCAAGCCTAATTTCTCACAACAAACACTATCAAAGTTTCTGCCTAAATTGACTGGGAATAAACAAATAAATAGACAGTAAATATTTGAAGAAAGAAAATAGTTACTAGAGAAAACCCACTGTAGACTCTAAAATGATATAAAATTTCATAGCTGGGTCTGAGAGCTATTTATATTCGGTCAATGTTTTGTTCTGTAGCTTTGTTCTACAGTTCTGAGAGAAGCTAGAGTAAATTTTTTACCGGAAAAAAGTAAAGATGGGTTCAAAAGAAATAAACGTAACAAATATACAATTTTGTTGAGTGTCCAAAGATACCTGTGTTAAACTATACTATACATCGCCAAAATTGAATCTCATCAAATGAAAAGATATATGTAATTTTGGTAAGAACATCGAGTTTTTTCCTCGCAGAGTATAGACTTGAAAGTATTTCTTAGCTATTGTAATTGACTGAAATAGAAACTATAATTGACTAAAAGCAAAACACAACTAGAATTTCACATTTGTAGCAGTATTCTTTGCACTCATACCTGATATACTCGTATCAAAGAAATGCTTGCTCTACCCATCAATGGTGTGTTACCACCTTCTTAAAGAAATCATTTTCCCTGATTGTGTTACCTAATTCTGGTTCCACATTTTCCTTGTAAAATATGAAACTACCAGTACATAATTATCAGGTCACATTTCTTCGTTCTTTCTCTTTGGCACACGCTCTAGGTACGATTTACATATGTTTTTTCTCCGTGTTAATACCAGTGCTGATGCTATGGCCATGGTCCAATCACATCGTACGTATTCCACCGTTCAGCGGTGACGAATGCTGTACACACTACTACACTTCTGACGGCTCATCTTGTCCCGGCGGACAAATTAAACAATGACTTTAATTGTGCGGATCAATTCGTATACACAGAGCACAATAAAGCACAGTACACAAAGGTACGAACGAATAGAATGCGCCACTAGAGCGAACTTTCAAGCACAAACCACTTCAAACAGTCCGCCATTCCTAGAGCCTCCCGACAATTTGTCACAATTATCTGACTTCTTCTGGACCGCAGATTTCGAGAGCTAAGACTCCCGCAGAAATATTGGTGGAGAGAAAGCGTTTTCGCCTCAAAAGGTACACTTTCGTTCTTCTCCATATAACGGAACCGGGAGCACAAACCTTCACGGGTACCCCTGAAATAACGTATATGCTACGGTGGGATACAGTGTGTTCGGCTTTGTGCGGTCGCACAAAAAAAGGGAAATAATAAAATGCGGCCTCGGGACTATTTGAGAAGCGGGTACCAAGTCTTCGAGTCGGAGTTGGGGCGCGACGATCCGAGTGAAAAAGTGGGAGGGGTTGCGAAAAGAGACGCGAGGGGCTTCAAGCAGGAACGGTGAGAGGGGACGGGGGCGCTTCATGGGAAAAAAAGGTAATGCAGGGGGCAAGGTCTTTCATCTGCGATTTCTGAAAAGCGATGTGGGCGACACTGAGGTGGAAACATATTCGTTTGATGGACTGCTTGTGCTTTTATACGCGACGTTGCTCGAGGATTGCGAGGTGATTCTGGACATCAATCCCTCATCTTTCTGTTACGGTCTGAGGGACCAGAGTAAACGCATCTCGCGAAAACTGAAAAGAGATTTTACTATGTGAATCAATCTTTCATTAGTTGAAACTACGACGTTAAAAGAGATATCACAACAGAAAAGGTAAACCTAGGTGAGTACAGTTGCATCTGCTCTCGGTCGTTCGAGTAAAGATGAAATACTTTCGCAGTGGTGATATGTAATAGATTTGTTTTCAAAATACATTTACATGGAAAGTCATATTGTTTTCGGAAATTAGAAGAAGAATTATGTTTTAAAGACGAATTTATTTTATATTTCTAATTTAATGTTCAAACAATATTACTTTTGCACTAAAATGAGGCATTTCATTAAACATACATAAAAGATTCAACTCGTAGATTTTAATTATACACAAGTTCACATAAAAGAACTATAGGTTCAGGACATATGATTATCACCTAGTTTAATATCATACTATTTGTAATAGACGAGCAGAGACTCGTCCAAATTAAAATGCAATTGAACCAAACAATTTCTCGTAGTATGCATACACAGAGGAACAAATAGTGTGTGATTAAAAAAAACAAATTAAAAAAAAGGAAGTTATGCTAAGACAACTTTGCATTACCTTTCAGTCTGAACTCCTACCCGAAGCAACATGCTGCAATGCGCACTCCCTCTCCAAGGCAATAACCCTCCCTCGAGGTACCCTCCACGCCGGCCAGCCGCGGCGCGCGCACCCTCCCGCTCCCCAGTGTGGCACGCCTCACCGGCGCGCGCCATCGCATCCCTTTCTTCTGCAGAGGTCAAAAACTAATTAAAGGCTCTCGTAGATTTTTCGTCCCCACTAATGATAGACCCTCACGGTAGCTTGTTTTCCGAAGTAATAATGGGATTTTTCGTCCCCAGCCAAGGATAATTTGCGACGTGGCAACGCCGCGTTTGATGAGCAGGGAGAACATGATTGTACGTGACCACGCGACGCGGCATGCGCCGGAGGACCAAGCATGCAGGAAGGCAAGGACGAGAAAAAGGTGGTACAATGGAAGAAAATTGCGGGAAAGGACACTACAGATAGGAGTAACGGTTTAAATCGACCCTTGATGCGGTCGGGATCCGATAGTGGTCGACATCTCGAATCCTTCCATACAAAAAGCATCAAGTTCGAAAGGGTAGTTATAGGCCGCGCAACGTAACTCCCGCTCTCGTCCGCCAACTACTAGTCAGTCTGCAAACTATGGTTCGGTCTTCTAATGGGGTGGGAGGGTCGCACTTTCCATGAAAACTGCTTCGACGTACTCTGGCCTTCGTCATACTTTGGTGACCGGTGGGAAAATACGGAAGGTGTGCCTGGAGCCAGTAGACCCTTTGCTTTCGAGTGACAAATGTTTTCTGAATAGCGTTTATTTTCCTCCTCTTTCATCCCCGCGCCCTCACTTTCGGCTCGGTATCCACAGCGGGAATTATGTGGCGGCTGTTACACCGATTCATATTTAATGAAAAATTTAGTACACGTTTCTAGTGATCCCGTCATAAAATTTACCGCCATTCATATTTTCTAAGTTTTCACAACTGTGAACCCAATATCCCAAAAATACTGTTAAAATACAATTAACCGCACTTCAGTCATCCGAATTGCATTAGAAGAGAAAGAATCTTCTCGTAGCTTCTTGCATGTAGTCCAAGCATTCGATAAAGCATGGCATTCAGGTTTGGCATATAAACTTAAGAGACATCTCCTTGAAGACTTATCTTCTTCTAACCTCATCCATTTATGATAGATATTTTCATGATTATTAAAAACTATAGCCGCAGGTATTCTGTGAGGTAGTTTTTGTATTTTCTTCAAAAATATATTTATTATTTTCTTCAAAAATATATTTATTAGTCATTTAAATTATTAGTTTTTTTTTTTTTTTAAGAAATCCAATTATCCTGATACTTGATTATCCAGACCGTCTCCATTACCAATTGATCCGGACAGTTGGAGTTCTACTGTTTGTATTTTTCACTCCCAAAAATGTCTTATCATTTCTTTAACTTGACAAGCTATTCTTAATATTAGGCAAATTCGGATACTTACTAATTGGTGTCTAATGTGTTCCGCACTTCTTGAGTGGAACAAGTTATGTAAATGATTTGTACCAACAATGAATCACTACAAGGAGGTCACGTTCCGGCAACATCACCCGTTGCACCATCCCTCCATCGCATCGCGCAGGATGCACTCTCGACTGAGGGGCGGTTCCTCCCCGCCTTCAGCCTCTTTTCGCCCCCGAACCCCCGCGCCACGCCTCCGGACGCCCCTAGTGTGGCAAGCACACGTGCACCTCGGTGGCGGAGCTCGGAGACTGGGGGCAGGAGGTGGTTGCGCGCCGCCAAGGATGTGTGAGGATGATCGCCGACGTTTTCACTAATGCGCCCATCAATGAACCCAGTCTTCTACTCCGGAGCTCGGTTTTATGCTTCTGGACCATTCGTGTTAAAAGACAAAAAATTAAAGGCGAATAACTCAACATATTTTCGAACTGATCTTTCCTGATCCAGGTTTTTTGTGATGAAGTCCATGCTGGTTATCATTCAGACTGGTTATCTATAGTTAAAAGGGTAATTCAACCTGTACTAGCCATCCTTATTTCATATGATGGCTCACCAATCCTACACTGATAATGTAATTTATGAAACAATTTTTTCTAGAATTAAATTATTATTATTATTATTATCAACATATTAGAAAATTAGGCCAGGAACCTATTCGCAAAATTCTGCAAAGATTGTGTCAGATGTATGGATATGCGCGTATTTTAACGATATTATTTCCTCGATTCCCGACGAGAGAAGCACAGTATCCCACCGAACCGTTTAGAAGCACTAGGAAAATTTTGAGAAGCTCATGACGTCATTTTTCTTCCTATACATTCAAGTATATTGCGGCTTTTAGAACAATGCATCGTATCATTTCTTATCCGCATTTTAAAAAACTGAGCGTGTGTGAACTCTATCTTTTCCGATTCTCAATTTTTATAGACGATATTTAAATAGTGGGATTACTTATCGGGTATGGAGTGCATTTTACAGGACTTTTCATCGTCATTCACACAACACAATGGGGACCACAAAAGATTTTTTCCTTACATTTGCAATTGTTGATTGGTATAACGCTATGTTCACAATTCTCATAATTTGTGTTTTCCTTCTTATGTGAGGTCAGCACTCTACATTCATGTGATGTTTTAGGTATTGGTGTATTTCTTGTGACCTCTGCTGTTATCGATTGCTTTGCTTTGCTTGATTACCTCTACCTGCTGGATTCATAATACGATGATTGTTTATTAAAATAATAAGTTACATTACCGACGAAGCAGCTCTCAAATTTCCACGACTATCTTGTGATTTGAAGTCAGAGCATTCGTCAAACGCTCACATGCACTCACTACTTTGACGCCTCCGTGTTTGCGAGAAATTTCTCTCTTCAAATATCACAACTTTTCGTGGGCTGAAAAAGTTGCCACCGGGAAAAAACCAAGATAACTGCAACTGTAAATGGCACCAACCATTTACACAGACGACACTCTCCTTCCAAATCTGGACATTAACTACTGATCATCTCTTATTTTCTGTAATATTATATATATATATATATATATATATATATATATATATATATATATATATAGATATATATATATATATATATAATATCATGCTGTCTTTCTACCTTGTCTTGTTCATTTATCTCCCTCATTTCTCGCTCGTCCTCTCCTATCGTATTTGGCAGAGGAAGTGATGTGTGGCAGACGCGAGACTTCAGTAGAGGGTACGAAGAGAATGCATCCTAGAGAAGTCTCCACAACCCAAGGGAGTTTTCTTCAGGCACCCTACCTATTTCCTGTTCTATCAAATATGGGTTATGGAGAGAGAACGGTTTACTAAAAGCAAGAACACGGACATAATCAACCTACAATGTCAGCACGGATTCTACTAAATCTCTGTAGTTCTATTAGATTTTCAAGCATCAGCTGTTCTTTTGGAACCTTTCGAAAACCAAAATGAAAAAAGATTCTGAGACTAAATATTAAATAATTTTAACTGTCTCGACTCAAAGGAAACGAATGACAATATAGTAATTCGACACAGCGTTGATTAATTAACATAATATACTATTAATAAATATAAATTTTTTAATGATAGATTCACTAGCATTTTCAGGTCTATTTCTTAGAGGTCTTTTTTAACCATAATGAAAGAAAAGCTTTTATTAAATACACTAAGAGTTATGTTTTAATCATGAGTAATTATTTATATAACTTTCATGCACAGGACTGCAACCCAAAAGTAGAACAAGATTTGATTCAGTTTTTGGTACCATATAGTTAAAATGGACACGGTAAAGATTTCGAATGAGGGTATTAAAAATTTTACGACTATATTCGAACTAGTGGGTGAAAGGAGAATACAGGAGTAATGAATTTATAGACACATTTATGGGGTTCATAGAGAAATAATATGCAAATAACTGATTCGTAGATTGAAAAGAAGAAGATAAGACTTTTTCAATTAGTCTATATTGATGAGTTGGAAGCAAAATAACGTTTCAGCAGCGAAACAATGAATAGCAATGCCCAACTAAAGGGAACACGCCCGAACATTTTTTGTGAAGGTGGCTCAATTTCCATGCAACTTGCAAGACCAGAGTTGGGCTAAATTATGAGAGATGAGATTATATAACACCTGTCGCATTACCCGCACAAATTATGGTTATATTGGGGAATGAAGAGAACTCGTGGCAAACAGGGTTAACCTGTCGAAGATTGATTGTAGAAAAAGCTCGATTATGCAAAATATTGGGAACGCGTACAGAATATGAAATAACATATGAAACCAAGAGGAGGTATTTGTTATGCGGTGAACTTAACCTTGCCCATCGCTCCACTGACTTGAAATAACGTTCACCATTATTTAACGAGTTTCCAAAAGTCTCAATCCCTCATGCAGATTCGACACCTGCTCGAGTTACACGCGCCTTAAATGATATAGAGACGTTGTTGTGAGACAAATTATCTTGCATTATTTGTGTGTGGCATTCATGAGGCACGTGCTGCGGAGCAACATTATTGGAATGCTTATTTAATGCGAAATTCGTCATTTTACAGCTATATTAATAAAATATTAAAGCGAGTAAAATAATTTCAAGGAGCATGCAAACAAAAACTGCTCTAAATGTGCTTTGCTTACCTTGCTTAATCGGTACTTCAGGCATTGATGCCTATACCGTACATCATGATTGGAACACCGTTCCATTCATGATGTTTTTCAGCTTGAATACCACAAGGGCTCGCCACACCCGAGGGTGATTATTGAAATGATTTTTTGGGTGATTTATGAATGATTATGGCGGTGAGATGATGATGAGTGAATGTTGTGGTGGAATGATAGGCAGGGGAAACGGGAGAACCCCGAGAAAACCTGCCGCGAGCACCGTTCCGTCCACCACCTCGGATTCTACTTGGATCGGACCGGGTTTGAACCGGCGTCCCCAGAGGTAGAAGGCGAGCGCGTTACACACTGCGCCACGGGTCGCCCGCTCTAAATGTATGAAGGTGAGGATGAAAATATTGTAACGTAGTAAGTTAGTTGATAATTTTGAGCAGTAAAACGAAACTACACTCGTCAGAAATATTTCTCTTCGTAAATTTAACCATCAATCAGGTTTTTAAAAATATAAGTGGATAATATCGTATTATTTCGATACATTTTATTTCACTTAGTGAATGTTGCTTACACAATACTTTATTGTTTATTAATAAACTTATTAATCTTTCAACGTTTGCGAATTTCTACAATTTTATAAGAGTAACCTACCTAAATCAATAGAAATATATTTGTTAAATTCTCATTTTCATGCGTATACGTTACATTTAAATTGTTTATTCCCGCCTATTATTGATCTAAAAAAATATTTGTTACACATCTGGACTCTAATAATATTTTTTCGTATTAATGTCATTCTAAATAAAATTAATCTTTTCTTTTTTTACATTAAGACGACTAGATCATTCTTAGCTAAGTTATCTCGTCAACAATCAGGTGTGGCAACAAACTAGTTATAATGATAAAGTTCTCTGAATTCCGGACAGATACAGAGCTTATGCTATGAGAATGAAATTTGCAATATATTCTTTTTGCTTCAATAGTCATGAACATTCAAATTATTGAAGAAATTGGAAGCGCGTCAATATTCATATTTTTGATAATTAAGAGCTATGCGAAGTTAAAATAGTTTGTGGGTATTATATGATCAGAGGAGTAATATCAGAGTGTATATACCCCATAATGGAAACGTACAAACTGGTCACAAAAATTTGGTGAGCTCCTTATCAAACTGTGCTAGTCACTTTGAATGTTTCTGTTAATTCTATGTCGCATAAATCATTACTTAGAACATAAATTAAAATACATTACTTGACGCATACCCAACTGAAAACGTTACAAACCCATTAAATCACCCATATAATACGTAAAAGTACATCTCCCCAAAATCAGATTTCCAATGGGAAAGACGGTTATAGACAGTATCATATTTGTTAAATTTTACGCATGAGAAAGTCTTCAAAGCGATCAAGAGAACTGAACGTGCTAGAAAACAAGTTTCGTATCATATAGTATAAAGGTCCACCACAGAGTTCAAATCTCTCGAAGTTGGTGATTCTGTTATGACGTGTACTTCTGAGATCACTTGTGGTCAGTTAGAACCCAAAACGTGTGGTACAGAATAAAACCGGGTTCACTTATGAGGATCAGTGGAAGGTTTAATTAGTTGTTGGTTTTGGTGCAGTTTATGTGTTCCATTCCTCGAGGTTGTTAAGGAAAATTTGTTAATAGTTCCTTTGCAATAAGTGTTAAAAATTTCCAGTTATTTTAAAGAAGTGTTCTTTAAAAGCTCATCAAAACCAGGAAATTTTCAGTCTGAATCTACTACATGACCGTGTCATAAATGGGAACCGCAGATCCGTTAAATAACCATTTCTCCTATTATCCCCCTCCCCCATATTCTTTGGTAAGGTCCAAAGAATACTTGAATGTTCGCATTGGTCAGAAAATGATCCTCATTGAATTCGAACTATCAAGTGTCTATCGTACACCTACGTCTCCTATTATTTCATCGCTTCATTTCGAACTATCACTGCTAATTTTATTTTATAAAAAAACAACATTCTTGCATATTATTGTCAGTTGGATAAGGATTCGTTCTGTGCCGAGGGTCGTAGTCTTATTAGTTTGGAGCTTGTTTATGGAACCATTCGTCTCACTGTCCATCATATCCCCTGAACGCCGCAACCCGCTTTTCGTTCATTCGTGTAGTTCCCGCATTCTCCGTCGAGCGCTGTGAGCCTGGCCCGCAACCTATCGACCGGAACGAGCACTGCGTTCGAATGATCCCGCCAATTCTTACAAGAGAATTGACGAACTCGTCCAGTTGTGTTCCATTCTTGCCAAAATAACACAAACCTAAGGGGGGAAATGTATGTGCATTATGAAGAATGTTAGATTCAATATATCTTTTTATCATTTAAATAGTTACAAGTTACTATAATATTATTTTATAATGATATTCCGTAAAACCCTTGGAATTGTTTTAAAACTTGTGGGTCAAAAGTAACTGAATCTTGAAGTATTTTATACGACTCCGCGGTTAGTAGACTGGTATAAACTTAAATAACTCCTAATTTTAGTCACGGAATGCACATAAATGGATAAATGAATAGTCATGACAACAAAATAAAGAACAAAGTACATATACATATACGTAAAAACAATTCTATAGAAAGATTTTCATAAAGAATCAAACCATGAAAGCAGAATAATTTTGCAAAATAATTATAAATTTTAGATAACCTGTCAATGATGCTAATTTATTTATTTATATAATTCGGTTATTTATGTACATTCACCTGATAATGACTGAAATTATGAGTTAATACGTTGTGTGTTAAAAACTTAATCTACTTACAAGGTAGCATAAAATGTTATAATATTAAAGTTAAATATATTACACGACCTTCGTTGGAATTCATATGTGTGTGTGTGTTGTATAATAAGAACAATAGATTGAAGGGCTCTAATGACCTCAATGTTGGCGAGCCCTAAAACCCCATTTAAAAACAATAGACTGATTGTAATTACAATATTAATATGATAGTAGACGAAAATATTGTCAATACTAACTGAAGTTCTAGTTAGGAGGAAAGAGTGTGATTGAAAAATATTCATTTATTTCTATAATAAAATGCAATTGTTAATATACATACTATGCATGAGAAGAACGCCAAAGGGTGTTTCTATTAATTGTTTCTGACCACATCTCCTCCTCCTAGAGCCGAGGCCAAGAAATTGCGGAGCTCTACAGTCCGTGAACCCCGTGGGCACCTTTGAGACCTGTTGTGGGATAGTTTGACTTTTGGCCTGGCGGTATACTATCTAACACTGCAGTTTCTATGAATTCATTAATTTCCTTTGGAAATTCTAAGTTTTTTTTCCAAATTTATGCTAGTGCAAGGAGTGATTAATAAAGAAACAAATGAAGGAAAAAAAAAGAACACGACATTTAAATTCCGTGACTATTCTAGAATCAATAATAGCCATTTTTCTACACAACTCACATCATCGAATTCTTCCCAATGAATATTGTTTTTATGAATCGCAAGCCCAAGAAATTAGAAAGGGAAATAGTATTATTTAAGAACATTTTTATAAGAAACCCATTAAGATATATCCGGCGGAAAATTGAGGTTTCAGAAGTATGTTATTTTTTTTGTTTTTTGTTATTATAAAATATATTCAATATTTCTAAAATATTCCATATTTTTAAAAGACGAAAGAAAATTCAAAAAATTACTTAATACTTTATTGTCAATAACTTCAAATAAAATTTTCTTTAGAGTACTTTCAAGATTTTTTTTATTTAATCTTTTCTTCTTCAACATTAATACTTACTACCTTGGATTGGTCAAGTAGTTTCTGAATGATCTAAATTTTGCTTAATTCTATCACTAAAGTACCTTCAAAATGGAGTTTAAATATTAAATTTTATAAATATTTGCTGATATATATCATAATTAGTGTAATATAATTAATCGCATAAATATACCTGTACACTGTGATTCATTCAGTTCGTTTATCTTTTCTTATTGTAACACATAAGAATTAGGTTTCGCAACACTATTGTAATTGAAGAATGCGTCATACCGCTACCGTAATGCAAATATGACTGCTTATTTTACATACAACGTTTTTATATTAATTTAAGTATGAAATTATTGTAAATGTATTTTTGGTAAATGATTATGGAATTTCACTTTGCTACTTGCTCAGGAATGTCGGAGGAGGACGGGAGAGAGAGGAGGAAGAAATATCACCCCTCTGCAGAAACGATTGTAACACAAAAACATAATAGAAAAGAATAGTTCACACAGAAAAATCGAATTACCACCTTCCGTAACATACGTACTTTTTTGGTTTTTTGTTTTAAACAATTCCAAGCATCGCTTATCTTCAAATAAATAAGTTAAACCAGAAAAATCAACTACTGGAGAGAAATAACATTTAATAAATTATCCAGTCAAAATCCATCTCTTAATATATTACCACTCAAATCCGAGCCATGAATAAATTTTTTTTTTGTGAGGTTCTGTGTAAGTCTCAACAAAATAGAGATAGTAATTTTACGTAACAATGCGACTTCTTCGAAATGTTCGGAGTGGGAGTAACAATATTTTCTCAGCTATTATCCACAATTCCAATACTTCACTTTGTGGTGAGAATATTTTTGACATTTATATTTATTCATTTTCAATTTTAATCTATATCAGGGTACCTATATTTCTTTCAAGAATTGTCTCGATATTTCTACAAGCTAAATGCTCTGTTTGATTCGGATATTTACCAACTACGGAGCGTAATTAAACTCCACGGATATTTGAACATAATATATGGAAAAGTTACATGGCATAAAAGTATACAACTTCAAATGAAGGGTCATGACATTAAACTGGTGTTGCCTGCCACAAATTCGATCATAGATATGTCACAAACCCGCACAATCCAACAATAATATTCATAAATCATGCCTTTCATATTAAACGTGAGGTAGATTGAGTTAA
Source organism: Laupala kohalensis (assembly GCA_002313205.1). Lineage (NCBI taxonomy): Eukaryota > Metazoa > Arthropoda > Insecta > Orthoptera > Trigonidiidae > Laupala > Laupala kohalensis. The sequence continues at coordinate 2,688,332 of NNCF01126922.1, read as the reverse complement.
TGGAAGTGCAAGAGTTGTGAAACTGAACAAAAAATATTATCACCACGAAATAAGTTGTAATATTGTTTGGTCCTTGTGCAACACACCAGAGAGTAAGAGAGTCACTGTCCGCAATGCATCATCAGGATCAATTCCACATGAAATCACAGATCAAGAGCTATAAGTTGTGACGCGACTTGCGTCTACTCGTAACCAAATGAAATGGGCAGTATTACGTAACATTTTGTGTAGGATTTAATAAAATTATTTTTATTTATTTAATGTCTTTGGCAAAAGACGGCTCAGCACATGAGACCTGCTCTTCCACCTAATCATTGGACTTGGGTAAGGGACTTGGGAAGGAGAGATGTAGGGTTGTAGGGTTGGCAGGGAACTTAAGGAACCGACATTTGTCTGGAGTAGGTGAGGGAAACCCCAGCTGAAACCTCACATAATTCAGCCGGGCAGGGTTTGAACCCACACACTACAGCTCAGCGGAATCTTGGAAGTGAAGACGCTATCATTAGACCACCACTGTCGGTTATATCAGATTTTTAGCACGAAACAAATATACAATTAGTGTGAATCATACGAAATCCAATCCACGTGATTGTTGCGTGAACGTTTGCGTGTTACAAATTTTCCGACAGCCATTTAGAGTAGATGTTTGAACAGCGCACTAAGTGATGCTAACCAAGTACTGTCGAGAATAACAACCTCCATTAACATGGAGGATAGTGCCTTGTACACATGTCTCACACAGATGTCAGTCACGAGACAAATCGACAACACAGTTTCTACCTTCGAGTCTGCTCCGCGTTGTTCGTGGAGTCTTCAATTCGACTCCCTCGCAAACCATGCTCGAAGAAGCACACAGTGTACAAAGGTGAGGTATAGTGGACCAAACGCTCTACAAAGCAAATTTTTAATTTGATATGCATACAAATTGACGTAGAAATTTTACTAAGGTTTATCATTTCATTAGGTCTCTGAAATGTTTGAATTTAAAACGAAACTTTTTCGTAAACTAATAGAACTAGAGCAATCTGAACTTTTTGTTTCATCAAGAGCGAAATAAAAATTGTTAAAAGTTTATATTGATTTCTTTAAGACTAATAAATTTTCAAAATATAATGCTCAATTTCGGGATAATGGTAACCTTAGTTTCTTCCACTATTTTCAATGCACCAGAATTTCAGCTTCCCGAATACTATTTTTTCGAATTACATATATTTTGTTTTCTTTATACATTACACTGTGTTGACTAATGCTCTGTAGTGTGTACAAAAATATTAATTTTGGGTTGTATTGTTTCAGCCATATCACTTCTAAATTTTAAATTAACATTTGAGTCGTAAATTCGGAGTTATTTGGGGTATCCTAATCCGATTCGGTTGGAATAAGGCTTTGGCCACATTCGTTCCCTATCGTACCCTGTGCTCCGTCACTGGACACCCGGGGCTCGCGCCGGCACCCACTCACCGGTGGACACAAAAGAGCGCGGTTGCGGCGGCGGCGGCGCTTGCGCGTGGCGGCCAGTGGCTGGCGACCGGAGACCGGGAACCCATTGTCCCCCGACACACAGCACGTGTCGAGAGCAAGACGCGCGCGCGTTCATCCGACGCTATTTCAAGGCACAAATGCGGAAGGGCCTGGCTCGGCCACGGCGACCACGTTGCGTCGGGGTCGCAATGCTCTTGTCGCGTAAGATGCTCGTAAAAAACCCACACTCGCACCGGGTGTTTCAATTACGGAAGACCGTGCGGCATTCAGAGTGGGCGAAGCAGAAAACTACCCCGCGGGGGATGTGTGCTTGGGTTTCGGCGAGTTTCGCGAGTGGGACGCGGAACGACAGGTGTTTTCGTGCTGTCCCGCTAGGATTCAGCCGTCAAAATGAAGCTGGCGTCGCAGAAAAGTACATTGAAATAATATTCTTCTTCTCATTCATATTCATCATCCACCATATTTTTCATTAACAATAAATGAGGATAAATGTGAAATTCTGTTTGTGAGCTTATAAAATATCAGGGTGTGACTTGCAAATACTATTTTCATTATGGACTCAAATAATTCTTAAATTCGCATTTAATTGAAAGTACTTCGTAATAGTGAGGTGAAGACATCTTTGTTGAGATATGAGACAAGACATTTTTTGTCGAAGTTGCCGGTGGTTTTATTCATAAAAAGCTCTTCGGTTGCACTGCAGCTATCTTCAGAATTGCTCATTTGGAGCGGTGGAGATAAACTTGACAATACCATTCTTTCAATGTGACATTTACTTAAAGTATTTTACGGCGAATAAAAACTCGCAATAACGTGACTCGGTGTGAAATAAACAATAACATCGCGTATCTTGTACTATTCTTTTGAGATTTCCATGATTACTGTAAAAAATTGGATTTCGGAACCAAAACTCTTGTGAAATTTTGCAGTGTTTTGACTGATATCACCATTGGTCGCAGAAAATTAACAGGATAATGAAATGAATCTTTTCTCCAATTCTACAATTGACATGGAAAAGTGATACTCAAAATACTCAAAATGAGTAGCGACCCCAAAAATTAATATTCTTTCAAAGCAATAAATTTGTAACACCGGCGCAAAGAAACCTGCGACCCCAAGCCAAGGAACAGGACCCTCAGCCCGCTTCACAGCCGCAATTGTCTCCCCCCAGCGTGCAAACTGCGAGGTCTCGTCTGCAAGCCGCAAATGTGACCCGCAAGGCAGAATAATAAGCGGTGAAACTGCATCCAGTGCACGGACTCCGTAATAAAGTCACTTCCTAGTAAGGATGCATCTGCTTTCGACCATGCACGCGTCTGCATATAGGTCAGCTGCATACAGCTGGTACACGACAGCGCAATACCGATACACGAGATGGCTCTCCAGGAAGGGGGGGGGGATGCGGGTGCATAGTGGGTCAATTATCGTCACACCTCCAGCATATGAATCTCAGCTCAAATTCCTAATTTCTTCAGGGTAGGGCCGTCTACAAATTATTATGATGAAAATATGGCGAAGAAAGACCGCATCAAATAACAGCTTATAATCAGAAGAGATACAAACCTACAAATGCACAAAATGGTGCCAAAATTCGCTAAAAACAGAGTGGATAGTGGCAAACGTCTGAAAAGGAGGTAATTCAAATTATATTTTGCAGTAATTAAACCCTTCCAAAATCTATGAATTTTCATTAGCAGCGTGTCAGTATACAGTAAATAGTGTTGTACCTTATCACACATTTTACCTGAGTAGAGCGAGGAAGCGGTCGGATAAACAAAGCGCCCTCTCTAAAAAACGTTCATAAGGCAAAAGTGATGCTTTCCCACTTCCGTTCCACTTACGGACTTATGCGGGGAACTAGTTCTTTTCAGTTATAATGCTTATCGATAAATGTACAGAGATAAATTATGACGTGCTGTAATTAAAAGCTAAATGTCAATTTTTCATCATTACTGTAAATTTTAACTCAAAAGTTCCAAATCATGACTAATTGTCATCCAATAAACATACCGATTTGCAAGGATAAAAGTGAAAGAAAATGCGTTCCAAGAAGGGAATAAAACATGCCAGGCTAACTTGATCTATACCTTAAAAAATATGAATCGCACATCTCAGAATGTGCACTGAAAATAATTTTACGTTTGGCAGGTGTTCAGATGTCAGAGTTTCTCGTTGAAGTAACCTTTCGACCATTAAGTAGTATTGCAGGTTTGAAATGGGAGACTGTAAATAGTGATGAATTATACTTCCCAATTTACTACATGCTACATTAATCTTTGAATGCCGGAATTTGTATACAGTAGTATGTGAGCATGAGGGGTGCTCAGCTGGTTTGGCATTGAGTGCGAGACAGTATGTATGCAGATGGGATGTATGTTATGGTATGCGAGACGGTAAGTTTGGTGATTGATGAGTGGTGAGTGAGTTATTGTATTGCGAATTTATACAGCCCTGAAGAAGAAAATATAAATTTTCGAAACGTTGGCAGTGTGGAATAGTTTGTTTTTTTGACCCAATCTCAATAACCAATTTGTATTAAAAGTAATCATTATTGTCATGATTCCTTTGCCCTATTCAAGCGGACAGAGATGATGGATGAGGCAATGCCTTGCGATTTTTTGGCTGGGTAGCAGCAAAGGGGTCCTTCCTGACGCACCTCCCCGAGGAGGGTGATATATGTTTTATGTTAATACATTCAGTTTAGGAATTGGAGGTAATGATACTACTCATTAAAACATATGACACAATCATATTACCATTTCCTCAAAACTGAGAGTAATCACAAAGTTCCAGAGTATCTCGGACATGTCTTGCTATCAGTTTCGTCGACAGTTGGCGTCTCCTATGATGATGATGATGATGATGATGATGGTACATGGAAAGCTTAGCAATACATGGAGAAGCGTCTTAACCTCTCATTCTCCATAGTCCTTGTGGTTAAAATTAGAAATTGGAACTAAACTTTTCTCTCTTTTAGAGTGTAGAATTAAATGTGTAACACATTTCTTTAAATTTAGCTACAACACTTCAGACACAGACACGCGGACGGTGATTGAAAATCAAGAAAAGTTTTCAGTTAGGTACGAAGAGTATATAATAGTATAGTGCAATTAGACCAAAAAATGTCCAAACCCAAACATTCAAATAGAAAAGTTCTAACCTACGCCAAATTGTTCTATACCCTCCTCTTAGTAAGTGCAAAAAAGTTACAACAAATAGAGCGTCGGGTTTCGGGGGGACAGGGGCGAAATAACCCTTTTCAACAGTTTTTCGCAAATATCTCGAAGACTATGGGGCATAGCTAAAATTTTGCTGTATATCAAATTAATGCACATTAAATTCTCAATAAAAATATTTATATACATTTTTGTTTTGCCATCAACGGTTAGGAATATAAGAGGGGATAAAAATATGCTTATTTTACCATTTCCTTGGAATTTGTCGAAATCACCTGAAAATCACAAAGGTTCGATTTATGTAACTGCTACTGTAACCATAAATTTATTATGTATTATTATGTACATACTCTCGGTAGCTCAAGGTGCTCTCTTGCTACGCAGATACCCTGGGTTCGATTCCCGGCGGGGCCACAATTTTTTTCTTCTCTTTAATGTCTGAGTTCATATAGCTAAGGTGACAGTAAAATGACCCTTTGTGACTTACGAGTACCACTAGTTCTAATACTTGGAACCGGCATGTGGAATATACCTCAACGCACTTGGTCCAAAAGTGTTTCACGACTTGTCTTAGTATAGTACACTTACCAAAAAAAATCACCAAATCCAAACGTCGAAGAAGAAAATTTCTACTCTATGCCAAATTGTTCTGCACCTCGTAGTAATAGACAAAAATTTACACAACATAGAGCGTCGGCTTTCGGGGAAAGAGGATAGAAAGGGGGTGAAATTTTCTTTTTCAACAGTTTTTCACAAATATCTCTAAAACTATAAACGTAAGCTTCCGCGGTCGGAGTCAGTATGAACTTATCTGTCCGGGACAAACCGCGTACGAGTACAGAGTGCGACAGCGACTTAGGTCTGTACGACTCTGAGATTGCCCTGAAGAAGGCCACAGAATGATGACCGAAACGTTGGTAGTTTTATCTACTACGACGCGGATTGTCCCGGACAGACAAGTTCATACTATCTCGAAAACTATTAGGTCCAGCTAAAATTTTATATTATATTATATTATATTAATCTACATTAAATTTTATTAAAAAAAGCCCTATACATTTTTTGGGCTGCAATAACGATTACAGAGATTATGAAGTGGGTAATAATGCATTATTTCCGAATTTACAAAAATGTAAAGAAATAGTAATTTTCGCTTCACTTTCCACTATTTAATTTCTGCATCCTTTTATTGTAGTTACGCGGGACCAAGCATAACATTTTAAGCAATCAACTAGATGGCATTAGGTACGTTGCGGAAAATGTTAAGTTACGGAATTTTGTTTATTGTATAGTGAGGTTTAATGACTGATTTAGCGCGCTGGAAGTCAATAATTCATTTTCTTCAAAACTGTCTGCTAAGTAAAGCCACGGAGATTCCGGCCTCTTTAGGACTCGTTACAGTGATCCTTAGGCGGCCATAATGAGAAATACATATGGATCATTCTTTTCAAAATCGACCAAAAATGGACCATCTTAGAATTGTCTGAAAACTTTCACTTCAATTCCATGAAGATTAATTTGTACATTTTATGAGAAAGTCTAGGCGGGCGGTGAACGCAAAATAATAAATTATACCACACGAATCGTAAAATTTCTACATCCTATGATTTTCAATATTCTTTAGTATGAGTGAGTTGGTAGATATTTCCTCCCATGAGCTCGCACAGGTCGACGTTGTGACAGACTGACTTGTTTCAACATTTCTATTACTCAATCGCTACACAGAATTTTACTGTTAGTCATACTTTTCATTACAATAATATTGAGTAAGTAGGGTGATCAATACATAGTCTCAAAATCTAATTAATTGCTATTCTATTGTAAGTTTACCGGATAAAAGTGGAAGTTTCCTGGATATGCACGGTGTGTTACATGGTTGGATCCAGCTCACTGAAATTTCATACCATGGATTAAAACCTTTATTTGAAATTTTGCCATTTGTTGAGCAAGATAAGTCACTTAGGAAGAGATTCCATTAAATACTTTTTATGGGTAAATAATGATATGTTTTCCAAGAATCAAATATCCATCTGTAACTGTTCTTTCGACAAATACTGGAAAGATTGCAAGCATTTGTCATTGATACAAACTATTCAAAAATTGAAAATAATTGCCCACAAAAAGTTGAAATTAACACTTGATTGGAGGAAGCTTGACTTTCTTCGTCCATATTGATATTTTTCTCAGGTATTTTCAGTTCACAGAGCCGTTTTCCGACATCCTGAGTCGAGGGATTTCTGATTTGACGATTAAAAGACTTGTGAAATTAGAAATAATTGAATCTGAAGGAAACAACACGATATTCAGAAAGCATTTCGATTGGTAGGTCACCTAATAATATCTATGATCTACGAAAAACGATCGATGAAATATCAAAACTTATTCCTGGCAATGGTCACTGTTATTCATACACACGGCAGTCCGCCGCTTCTAAAAATTCTATTTAAATGTATTGAAACCCTGCACTGAACGTGACTTGGTGGGACGTTCAGAAAATTGCTGGAACTTATCATTCGCCTCCTACAAACCCCCTTGGATCTTAGTCGACGACTCGAACAACGTTGATATTTTTATGACCAACTGTGAAAGGCGCTTAATGGATGGGGATACCGTTGACCTATTGTAAAGAACCGGATGCCTGCGACACAGAACACTCATTTATCTCTTTTCTTCAACATCTTCAAATAATGTAAAATCGTCTCATCAAATAAAATCCATTTTAACTTCGAATAAAAGTACTGACACACTAAAAAAATTAAACTGCCTGGTAAAAATTAAATTACGTTGCCTAGTTCTTTTCGTCACCGCGGTCGGTGCGACTTAATTATTACTTAATTACAACGAAATTTTTGCGCACATTCGTTTCGTTTCATTTTTTCGTGCAAATGACTTTTGTTTTTCATTCTTGATGCTCTGCATTTTGAAAAAAATTCCTACAAATGCTTAATTCCACACATAATTATACTTATAAAGCTGAATAAAAACAGAATAGGTAAATCTCGCCAAAATCTTTTTTTAATATAATTGGAGTTTATAAGATATTCTTTACTATATCATGAAAAATTTCAGGGAATCGCGGTGGTGAACTAGTTAAAAACCTCAACGAAATACAGAAACAATTTTATCAGTATCTTAACTCATCGATCCTTGAAAATTAAAAAAGGATCTAGAGATTTTACTGGATGAACGAAAACATGACAATATAAAGGAAAGCTCCGTAATATAGAAAAAAGTCCATTCATACAAAGATGTAATAAATTAACTCCTGAATGTCATTCTTTATCTAGTTTCTCATGTCAGTCCTATACTAAGACACGTTGTGAAATATTTTGGGGAAGCTGCGTTAAGATATAATGCAGATGTCCGCTTCCAAGTATTGTATCTGCGGTAGTAAGTCACAAAGGGTCATTTTACTATCACCTTAGTTATATGAACTCAGACATTACAGAGAAACAAACAAAAAAATTCTGGCCCCGCCGGCAATCGAACCCGGGGTCTCTCCGTAGCAAGAGGGCACTTTGAGCTACCGAGAGTATGTACATAATAATACATAATACATTTATGGTCACAGTAGCAGTTACATATATCGAACCTTCGTGATTTTCATGTGATTTCGACAAATTCCAAGGAAATGGTGAAATAAGCATATTTGTTATCCCCCTCCATATATCCGTAAGCGTTACAAAAATGTACATAACTAATTTTATTGAGAATTTAATGTACATTAATTTGATATACAGCAAAAACTTTAGCTATGCCTCATAGTTTTCGAGATATTTGCGAGAAACTGTTGAAGAGGGTTATTTCACCCCTATCCCTCCGAAAATAGGCGCTCTATTTGGTGTAACTTTTTCGACTAAGAGGAAGCTTTAGAACAATTTGACGTAAGAAAGGGAACAACTTTTCTATTTTAATGTTTGGGTTTAAGCTTAATTGTACTATACTAAACTGGGAATGCGTGATGTAGAGTGTTTATAAATGTTCATAGACACAAAGATTCATTCCATTTACACGTAAGCTGAAAAAATTGAAAAAGAATTTTCTTGAGGATTTCAAAAATTGGTGTAAACACAAAGTTTTCTTTTCTATTCGTCTATACATTAAAGGTGCTGCCGTCAGATAGAGAATGTCCAATGTCGCGTCTGTATTTACTCGACGCGAGTCAACAACGTATCGATGAGCGAGTGATCCACTCAGGAATCGGTCAGAACTGCAAAATAAGAGCAATAATTTCAACTCGGAATGTTTGAGAAAGTCCAATTGATTAGAGCGAAATTGTAACACTATCTTTTCTCATTTTTGAACGCTTTTTTGAAAGCTCGAAGTAATTACGAGTGTAGGGAATTGAATGGTTTTTCACGCCCCTATCTGATTATCATTATGAATGCCGTTGTACGAGCTCCTTGCTTCTGCTCACGAGCAAGAGCGAAGAAAAGGCTCAAGTGTATGGGGATTGATATTCTTGCTTTTAGGCTAACAAACAAATAAAATTACGTCATTTCGCCCACGTTTCGTCTATTTATTTTAGTCATCATCAGGGTCATATAACAAAATATGGATACATATAATGAGCATACATTCTATACCAAAACTACATCAACATTAACAAATGAATTGCATACCTCAATGAAGAAGAAGAAAATATATTTGTTTAATAACATAATTTTCTTATTTGAACTAACAAAATTCAAATCAGAAATGACATAATTTTGTTGGCCTAAATGCAAGAATATCAGTCCCCAGTAAATATTATGGCCGATAACATTTCAAGTACTCGAATGTATGGTTCATCACCTCCCCGTTCTCTTGGACAGACTTTGCCCCTCAGGTGAGAGGGATAGTGAACGCGCACATTCAGATCCGTGACCACCGCTTCATCGCGTAGCCACAGTCTTCATTATCCATCGCGACGCTCGTCTTCAATATTCCTTGTTCGGCGGTGAGCAATGAGCACGGCCCGTGAGGGGCGTAAGAGCAAGGGCCGTGCGCTGGATCGCCGGCAGTGGACAGAGCGTTGTGGGATGGCGGGGATTTTCTTGGGATGGGGGACGAGAGGGAGGCAGTCACGGGTGAGTAGATGCTGCCGAGTCGGTCCGCTACCACCACCCCAACCCTGACGGACGCCTGCAGAGCCCCAGCACGTGCACGGCGCGCGAAGGGGTGGCCAACCGGTTGCGCTACTCGGGGGAGGTGGTTGGACTACTCCGGTGCGTGAGCGCGCCCTTTCCTCGCGAGCGAAGGAGCTGTCCTCTGGGAGCTTTCCTCACGAACTACCTAAGTTCGCTAGTGTAGCGCGGAACGAGTGGAGCAGTTTCAATGAAAACTATTTCATATTCTTGTTCCCATTTTTAAAGAAATATCGTGGGTTATTAAATCTCACTTCAAAGAAATGAACAATATTACAAAGAAAAAAAATTTTTTTTTCATCCAATGTGCAGAACTTCCAGTATCTTTCTTTCAAGACTTCTTCACAACAGAAATACTTACATAAGTACAAGGGTCTGAAAAAAAATGTGTGATTTATTTATTTCCAAAACGTTAAAAATATTACGCATTACAATAATATATTTATTCATTTGGCGATCAATTAGGTGTAAAATGTTGATATTTTAAGACTCAATAATATATCCGCTCAACTGTTGCACCAAGTATTTCTGCATTTAAATTAACAGCGAGGTTTCCTGACGCTCTCTCGCCTTCCTTTTGAATTCGTGTTTAGAACATAATAACATGTTAAACAAGGTAATAGGAGACAGAGCGGAACCATTGGTCGCCTGAGCTCTTGACAAGTAACACACCTTCAAAAAGAACTTCTGGAACATCTTGAGTGAATCACGATGCTCACCTCGCTTCTTCCTTCTCCGGTCTTTCAGTCCTCATGTCCATCCTCCTTCCTCCAACACGTCCATTTTCATCCGGCTATTCTTCAGCGTACGACCATCCGAGTCAACACATTATTCTCTTCACTAGTCGGACGTAAGCGCAAAAATGACTCCCTTGCCAATGCGAAATAAAGAGATTAAAAAACCCCGAGCAGGAGGTGGAGAGAAGTGAGGAAATTTGCATGTTTAAGGAACACGTGTGCACCCCTACTGCAACGGGGGGTGGTACCCGTCGGGGTGGAAGTGCGATCGAGGGGTGGCAGTCACTTGGCGAGGCTTGATCGCGCAGCTGGAACCAGCCTGTGGAGCGGGACGGGGTAAGACGCGCTGGCGACGGTGGCGGTGGTTGCAGTGGTTGTGGTGGTGTAATGATAGAGGTGAGGACCGAGTCTGTAATTTCTGCAGAGGTGGAAGCTGTTGCTTCGGTGCGCTGCGCCAGTCATTGTAACTGGTTATGCTGGAGAAACAAGGCGGGTGAAACAAAGGGGCGGGGTTCTACATGGCGCGTACGAACCCTACGCGCAGGGGAACGAGGTGCGAAAGAATGAAGTTGGAGAAGAACGGAGGTGGAGGAGAACGGAGGCAGAAAAGAATGAAGTGGACAAAACCAAAACCTCTCCTTATAGTTTTATAAAAATTAACTTTTAAAGTTTAGTTACTTGTTTCGAATCAGAGATTGTATATCGAATGACAGATCGTTTGTATGCTGCACTTTCCACACTTATGTAGAACGTTCCTTCGTTCATCCATCTATTCATTCAAAACGTTACCATAAGTTTCCTCGACAATTTTGTTTACAATTATCATAATTGAAAGATAGGTTTACTTGATAACAAAGTAACATATCTAACGAAATTTTAACCTAAAGTTTTAAACTGAATATTAATTTGACGGAGACAAATCATACATTATACAAATTGTATTCAAAGTTCCACATAGAAGTTTCTTTAACTTATTTCTAAAAGGTAGCTTTTCGTAAATACCCTTTTTTCTCTTGTCACACGAATTCCCGTAAAAAGGGGAATCTTTACAGAGGTTCTTTTGGGACTTTGGAAGAGTAGTAATGTATATTTTAACAATTGTATTTTTTTAAATAATTTAAACTATAAATTGTATTCACATTGTAGGAAGTACCCGAGCTATCTTCCAGATGACGTTACTTCTAGACGATACAATGAAGAACGTATATATAACACAATGATGCCACGATGATGATTAATGAGGTTCATAAACTACCTCAAGAGTGACCTTTCTCACAGCACGATAACTTAGATAAACTTCAAAGAGCACCCTTATTACACTTATTTACTTTGAAAACGAAACAATGGATAAATCCTGGAATGGAATTTATGAACGAAGTACTGGATAAATAATAATAATAATCATAATTATTATTATAGTACTTCCACGACATAGTGGACTCACTTTCTTCCTAAGTGATCCTCAGTGAATCAAATAAAAATGTATTTAGCTATGTAGCAAATATTACAAGAAGTAGAAAACGGAAGCTGATGTAATAGAATTGTACTAACCTCTCGATTCTTAAAGGACATGATAGATCCAATGGCGAGAGTCTAGTAGAGACTCGGAGACTAAGAAAAGATATTCATTTATAACTCATAACTTCTGTGGATTATGCAACTGTAAATATAAAGTGTCCGCTAAATAAAAAGACATAAATAATAAGATAACTAGATGGACAGTGGAAAGAAAGGAAAACATATACCAGGAATTTCAAGAAAAAGTCACAGAGATAAAATAGATAAGGAAAATAATAAAATGGAACAGATAATAGAGGGTGTCCGCCTCCCCGTGGCAGGGAAGGAGAGGTGAAACAAACATCGCAAATAGCATAATAAAAGATCATATACATCAAAGGAAGACAATTAATAACAGAAACCAGGACAAACAGAAACAGAGGTAAAGAGATAAGGAATGAAACCCGGAGAATATCCTTGTGATACGGAACCGGGAGAATACAATTAAATATAATATAAAAAAGTATAAATAAAAAAAGTCTCAATACTAATGTGAAGGGAGTTCCTCACTGAGTGATGAACATAGTGGGGCATTGGTTTATCAGGATCAGAGAAGAACTAGTCAAAAGTGAATGTGTGCGCACAGTTTTGCGTCAGGGTCGGGGAGGCTGAACCGTGCAGGTGCATGCAGCTGTGTATAATCTAGGAAGGATACTCTCATTGAGAAAGAAATAAACTTGAAAAGAGGTAAATTATATTGGGGATTCGTCGATTTTGAAAAAGCGTTTTACTCAGTCAATAGGGAAAAGGTATGGACCAAACTAAGCAGCAAGGGAATATCTTCTAAAATGATAAACTTACTTCATGGAATGTACAAGGATGTCAATTTCTGTGTGAGATATGACAATGGTGAATTAACAACTAACGTAAGAACATCACTAGGGGTTAAACAGGGTTGCGTACTATCGCCTGAACTATTTGTTCTGTTCATTGATGATATTACGGAAAAGCTGAATCTGTTGGATATTATGGCACCGGAAATAAATGGATCATGTTCCCTGGACTCCTTTACGCCGACGATCTAGTTATCTGCTCGAAAACAATAAAGGGTCTCCAAGAGGGTCTAAACACACTTGAAAAGTTCTGCTGGGATCTTTCACTGAAAGTCAATGTATCGAAAACCAAAATTATAGCGTTTCGTATTCAAAGCGCAGCCGATCGAGTCAGGTCACCTAGACACCTGATGGAGCACCGCGAGGGAGGGAAGAAAGAACACAAATTATTAACTAGCTTGTTATTATTTGTCACTTTGCGATCTTTACTTGTTATTCTTGCCCTGACGGTTGCTTTTCCGTGGTTCCCAATGGTGCTTAACGAATTCTCTAGTTGCAGTCTTCCGCTTACGATCGTAAAACATCACAACTTTCAGTATATTCGCCAAATGCCACTCTTATGCCTCTTTCTCTTTATTATAGTCTACTAATTTGCCTTATTTTACCTAATAATTATTCAGACGCGATTACCCGTCTATGCAACTAGGAATACGTTTAGGGAAAATACCAGGATACAGTATGCACAGTCCACGGCAATCAAGGGTTCATTTAGCGGCGCATGGGCCCTCTGCCCAGCAAATATAATATACTAAATCTTTAAATATTGTATTTCTTTTAAATTATGTACATAAAACCCATTTTGATTTGATTCGATTATCTCGGGGCGAAGGCTACCCCACAGAACTCGAAGTCGGAAGGGAACAGGTGTTTTAATTATATTTAATATTAAGAATACTTTTTGCGGGTTTATTTGAATTCCATCCCCATTAAGGGGATTTCTTGTAATTAATATTGAAAATTTTTGTGGGCAAGTTAATTATTAAATGCATAGAATCATGAGCATGTACATTATTTTCTTTTGTGATTGTAAATTTTAAGTGACCAATGAGTAAAAGGGTCTGAATATGGACGACGACAATTAGAAAAGTCTGTTACAATGTGTTCAAGTCCTGTACCAACACCAAGCTTGTTACACTGACAATAAATAAATATGAATTGCATTAGTTGACTGCTGACTGAATTGCTGGTTGAACGGCCTTTAAATTGACACCAGATTCAAGTATGTTGTAACCTCGATCTCACCGAAGTCAACGTTTTACTTTTTGTAATAAGAGCTTTCGGACATGGGTTAAGGTGTTGACAAAATACATGGGTAAAAATTTATTGATCATTATCTACTCGCAGACGTGAACACATTACGAACGGGATATAGTTGCAAGGAAAAGGACCTCACAACGAATGAAAATTAATAACAATACGTAGATGCAACAACTTTTTTAAATTTGGAGATTTTGTAATAAATAAATAATGTATTGTCAAGAGAGCGGTTAAAAACTGACTATGTTGAGAAAACTTTACTAATTAAACCTAACAATAAACACAGTGCAGAGAAAGTCCGCGCCGACGAATTGAATCTCGTGACCAAGAGTCACCGGCCACCAACTATCGAATGTATTACCGGGTATAGTAGTTCTTTGAATAATTATCAGCGAGTAAATGATTATGCGAGCTGTATGAAACTGCGCATAAGTATCATTGGTAACAAAGCAAAAATCGCGTACAAATCCTGCTGAATACAGTATATCCCTTTAGATAACAGATTATATATTCCAGTCAGTTTCAATCTTAACAAAAAAAGAAAGACTAGAACCAAATAACTGTAATACAAAGATACAGAACGCGAGTTCATTAACTCAGTATTCAGCCTGCTTGTTCATCCATTATGTATTTAATTTTTTAAAATCTTTTTATTCGGCTTATTTTTGACTCCATCTATGCTCACCTGAAAATTGGAAACTACCTCTGAAACAAAATAATATGTGCGACGCATTAATCAAATATTAAAAAAAAATTAACTTTTCCAGAACATGAGTATATTTTGGTTTTTGAATCGCTATTTCAAAGGCATCTGAATGAATGATACATAAAATTACAATTTATTACCCGGAGACAAAAAATGTTACGTTGTAATATTCTTTTGTTGTTATCAAATCGTGCATTTCAACAAATTTGACAAAAAATTATAAATTTTGTGTAGAAGAAAATTCTTGTGTGCACTAAATGACACACTGACTAGTAGCATTCCAATATTAACATAGGGGTACAATGTTATTACGTGTAAAGTATCAAGCATACAAGAATAAAATAAATAAAACCTAATATTAAAAGTTAAAACGTGCAAATTAGAATGTACTCGAGTGAGTCCTTATCCGATCGAAGAATTGAATCTTTCATGACCAATTCCGAAAATTTCTTTCTTCAACAACACTGCGTTCTTTTTTTCTGCTGATTCTTATTATGCAAAGCACTTTACGCAGATAGCCAAACCGAGACTTTTCACGAAACATTTTATCCGCGAGTTTTGTTCGTCGCAATCTCGGTTCCATCAAATGCCAAGGACTTTCATCGTCATGAAAAGGAGCGTTAGATTCAGCATGAAGTGTCACATTAGTGTGAGTAACTGTCGGGTTCGATTCAGAACGCGAATTCCCACAGAAGTGGAACTTCACGAGCGTTATTACACGGCATTCATTTCCTTTCCTTTTTTACCTCACACACGTCTCCAAATAGTATCTCCTCGTCACCTTTTGCTGCGACGACCTCCTCAAAGGTCTCCGTGGGCTCAATTTGTATGTATGCTAGCTGTGCGTTCGCCAAAAAGAAAAGGTCTACAACGACGCGATCTACCGATAGAAGACGCAACTAACTCGCCCCGCGGCAACAAGACGACTCTAGAAGCGGGTCCTCTTCACAAAGGACCACAGGGTGCAAGGAGAGCATACGAGTGAGAGCCAATTATACCATCTCTTACTTATTCTCCAGAGTTCCGTGAGCAAGATAATTTATCAGTAGTGAATTTACTTTTTTACTGAATTTCCACATGGCGAAATCATTTGGTGTTTGTGTAATTATTATTATTATTATTATTATTATTATTGTTGTCTCTACGTTGCAAATTTTTTATTACATTTATTGAAATGATCTATTATTTTCTCATATACATTATAAAACGAAACCAGTGTAATGGTTAAAATTTATGAACGATAGATTTCGAAGACAATACACACCGAGCTAGTTTTTCCATTAGCGTCTCCATGTCACTTTTTGTACTTTGATGGCATTCTGATAAATTTGTTGAACCAATTTGTTTTTCAAAATTGTATTCCATGATGTTTTTAGGTATTGTGGATAACTATTCTTTGTAATCTTTATTACTTTAAAACAAAGAATATAACATTAGAAGATAAAGAAGCACTATTTTTCAATGTCTCTTACTCACTATAACAATTTCTTTTAACTGCATTAAAATAAATGTACCATTTATTTAGATATAAAATATAATGGATGTATTTGAATACGTTCACATTTGTCAATACTTCTGGTTCTTTTAGGATAGGGGAAAATACTTATTTTGAAAACAAGAGGGTGATGATACATTTTCAATCTTGAAATTCAAAATAAAGTATAAATGAGACAATATATTTTAAACATTATTTCGAATGACGCAAATGCACGAATCACATAACTTATGACAGTAGCGTCCCTAGCGGAGTAAATAGTAAAAAAAAGACGAAACGAAATCAATTTGATCTGCTATACCTGTAATTTTTACAATTTTCCTTTACTCATACTATATTACTGTACAACGAATTTTTTTTTCAATTGGTATTTTATCGCATTTACCCTTTAAGTGTTTCGTGTACACTCCCAGGATTTAAACTTCGGGTGATCTTAAGCTTGAACATCGAGTTTCAATGTCACTACTTTTTTATGAATTACTCTTATTATTTCCTAAAGTTTCCAGTGATAAATGGGCTATGAGCAAATAAGAAATTGCATTATCATATTACACGCTAAATTTTCTAAATTTATTGATATTTCTATAAACATTCTCTTCATTCTAACGGACATAATTCACCTCGGAAACTTGAGGTAAAAATATGTTCATTTCGACTGTTTCATCTTAACGTTAAAATACAATTTATTTACTCGCAAATTCTTTTAGAATTTTTATTGTGTAAGATTTGTTTTCTAATGTGGGATTCAGATGATATGCGTGTTGCATTCGTAAAATTTTATTAGAGATTGCTTTTATTGAATTTATGTGTGTGAGTGAGTGTGTGTGTGTGTATAACAAAAGTATTTTATCGTGAATGATTTTTATACCGAGAAAGCAGTCAAACTGTTCACTATTATCTGTCATCCAACTGGTTAATCGTAGGAATTCTTCACTCATACTAATAACGAGAACCGGAGATCTTTTCCAATGATATATAGCTATAGAAATTTCAAATTGGAAGGCCTCACGTCATCGTACTTGAAAATCTGAAGTGTGCCACACTCAAAGTTCCAATTATAATTCATACCAAAAAGGCATAAGAGCGAAAATCCCCATATTGCAATAAAACTACGAGAAAACAAAAAAACACTTTCAGTAACTTTCGTAACATATTTTAAAGTTACATAGTGCCTTACATAGAACAACATATCTGCAAATTCAAGTACAGTATTATCTTCCACCTTGAACTCTTTGTAATTACCTTATAGGCTGATCTAAAAAAGGCGCCAACAAGGCACCCCTTTTTGCATAAAACGTTTTCACTGTGCGACGTACAGAAATGCGGTTGAGCAATCTGTACACAGAATTAACAGAACAATCAAGATGCCTATATTTATATTTTCAAAATTGTGAATTTTAATAAACCGGAAGTGAAGCATCTCGTGGGTGTGGCATCACTGTTCCGCGCCTGCACCAGATGGTGCTCATCGTGGATGGGCTGCACGGCTTAAATGGTAACAAGTCCCACTGGAACATAGAATGCGAGTGCCATGTCCGCCGGAAACCGGCGACTTAGGCACTCATTAGCGGGGAAACGTGGAAGTTATGGTCGGAATGACGTAAAGATAAAGGATAAAATGGTGGGAGTTATGTTGGGTGTATGGATAGAAAGATAATATTGAGGTGAAAGGATGAAATTGAAAAAGAGATAGTTAGGGGTAGAATGAGGGGATGGGGAGTTGAAGTATGTCGGAAGGATACCGACGGTGAGCACGGGGATTGACTCTGCGAAACAGATGCCGAGAGTACTTATGGAAGATGTTGTTGGGGGTGGGGTCGTGGAATGCCTTCCGGATATGTTTTCGGGCACGAAGGAAGATGAATTTAGTTATGGGTTCTAAATTGGAAATTCGACGAAGATAGGAATTGGGGGTGCCCAGGGACGGTTTAACATGGAAGTGAAGCGTGGTGTGTAAATTATGTTGGTATGAGCTGTCCAGAAATAGGCTTCTATTCCCAATGCATTCAAAATAAAATCTCAAGTTTCGTTTGGATGCATCAATTGGTTCGTGAGTTATCAGGGGAACACACATACACACGAACACATAATAGATTAAACATCGTCAAAATTTGAAAATAAGCTTTCCTGGAGTCAAATCGTGAAGATCCGAAAAGACCTCAAAAATTTTTTTTGGCCTATTATAATACATCCATTATATATTATGTATAATTGGAAAGTAAACAACGGTATTATTCTAATAAAACATACCATTTAAAGCAAAAAATCAGGTTAGATACTAAATTGGAATAACTCATACGTTGTTTACGCAATTTCATTTTTGCGAGGAAAACGGACTTTGGAATGAATGTGATACACATCTTGAGCTTATCAACTTGTTTGTCCGGGACAAACCGCTTTTCAGTCTATTGAGACTACTGTACTATGTCCACTGAGAAGCGGTATGTCCCGGGCAAACAAATTTATATTGACTCCGGCCACTGAAGCATTCGTTTACACATCTTGTATTTATTGTCGAAGTGTGCACATTCAAGCCGAAGTAAAATGCAATTGCATTTTGGAGTTATAATTAAGAGACTGATTATTCGCACCACTTGATGAACTAGATCAAGTAGAACTCCAAGTGGATCTTGAAGTTCGAGTTAATTTAGAACCCCTTCATCACAAAATAACACCAATATACGATGTCATATCACGCTAGGGACCTTCTTAATGCGTTTTTCACCCTCATCTCGATCGATCATCGATGACATGTCATCAACGAAGCATTTGCTCTCCCTGTTGGCTCACTTCAACTCATTCTACAGCACATCTTCAAACCCTCACATCTTTGTTACAAAACATAGTTGTTCAATATGTTCATCGTCCATGGACGGGCCGGGGACATACATAGCTGCACTGGTGTGACATCTATATCAATTCAACTCTCACCAAGAAATAAGTCACGGTCGTAGGAAATGAAATCAAATGTTATTCCCCTAAACTTGACTCGTACTGACTTAAGTATTATTGCGTAACTTTGTAAGTAAAACAGTAAGAATGATGATTGGTCCAATGTGGACAAGTGAAGAAAGAAAGAAAGAAAGAAAGAAAGAAAGAAAGAAAGAAAGAAAGAAAGAAAGAAAGAAAGAAAGAAAGAAAGAAAGAAAGAAAGAAAGAAAGAAAGAAAGAAAGAAAGAAAGAAAGAAAGAAAGAAAGAAAGAAAGAAAGAAAGAAAGAAAGAAAGAAAGAAAGAAAGAAAGAAAGAAAGAAAGAAAGAAAGAAAGAAAGAAAGAAAGAAAGAAAGAAAGAAAGAAAGAAAGAAAGAAAGAAAGAAAGAAAGAAAGAAAGAAAGAAAGAAAGAAAGAAAGAAAGAAAGAAAGAAAGAAAGAAAGAAAGAAAGAAAGAAAGAAAGAAAGAAAGAAAGAAAGAAAGAAAGAAAGAAAGAAAGAAAGAAAGAAAGAAAGAAAGAAAGAAAGAAAGAAAGAAAGAAAGAAAGAAAGAAAGAAAGAAAGAAAGAAAGAAAGAAAGAAAGAAAGAAAGAAAGAAAGAAAGAAAGAAAGAAAGAAAGAAAGAAAGAAAGAAAGAAAGAAAGAAAGAAAGAAAGAAAGAAAGAAAGAAAGAAAGAAAGAAAGAAAGAAAGAAAGAAAGAAAGAAAGAAAGAAAGAAAGAAAGAAAGAAAGAAAGAAAGAAAGAAAGAAAGAAAGAAAGAAAGAAAGAAAGAAAGAAAGAAAGAAAGAAAGAAAGAAAGAAAGAAAGAAAGAAAGAAAGAAAGAAAGAAAGAAAGAAAGAAAGAAAGAAAGAAAGAAAGAAAGAAAGAAAGAAAGAAAGAAAGAAAGAAAGAAAGAAAGAAAGAAAGAAAGAAAGAAAGTGAGGGAGGAAGGAAAGCAGAAAATGTAACAGAAAAGGAAATAATCATAACATGTATCATTATTGTCATAGTAATGGTATGGTCATTGAATGGGTGAAATAAAATATGAAATTGATTGACAAACAACCGTCCGAGTTCCCAGATCACAACCTTTCGCTCAGATTTCGTGGCGTGTGTGTCACAGGTTGATAAAACGTCAACACAGTCATCATAAAATATAATAATGCATCAAAAATTGGCAACAGAAATATTTTTTCAAATTTGATATTGGTTGCTCATTGTTAAGGGATATTCTTTTTCAAATATGAGGTGAACAAATTTTGATTTCTAGATACCCAGGCATTCAGTGATAAAATAAAAAAATACTTTCTTTTAGCAATTCCACTCGTTAAACAATCTAAAAGAGTGAAAGTAATCTCTATCATACGTCGGAATGCGTAGATTTTAAACCTTTCCAACTATGATCTTCCGAGAAATCAAAGCAATGTTAATTGATTATTGTTTCATAATCATTTCTGTAAATCACTTCATAAAAGACTGGTATTTTACATGACATCTCATGACGCTTATTGCATGATTTACGAAGTAAATTCTTTGATGTTAATGATACTCAATACTTCATATAAAACAACAGAAAGACACTGCGTTGTTGTCTGCAAAAGAAAAAAAAAGTCCCTTGATCGAAGGAATCTTTCTGAAAATATTCCACGTAACATTAAAGAATATTTCAAGTTAAGTTGATATTTTGTTTCATGGGGAGTGTCTTATCTTTCAAAGAATGGGAATATTTAACAATTTATAAAGATATAAATAATATACCGGAAGGTTCAAATTAGGGATTCTTTTTAATATCCCACAAATGAAACAAAACTGAGCAACTAAAATGTAATAGAATGAGATAAAATTGAGTGTGTTAAATTCTTTATGGCACGAGGTTCCAGATATTTGAGTTCATTTGACAAATTTTCATTTTTTTCCATTTCTGATATTTTTTTATTTTGATAAATTTTAGTGTGGAACATTTGATAACAAGAACAGCCTCAGTGAATAAAAACTTTGTTAACTTTATGACTTTTCGAAATGAAACAAGTTTTTTGGGTTTTGAAAATGAATAACTAAAAATTCTGAGACGCGACGAAATTTCATTGTCCAGTTGTTTTCTGAGATGATTTCAATGAGCCCGCCACCAACTTTCTATGACGCCGGATAGTTCCTCATAATTTATGTGAGTGAGTCAGTGTCACGGTCACCTTTAGGTATATTACATACGAGAGGTAGGAATAACTTCCCACACCCTTGAAACATGGTCGAGGAGTATCCATTTGAACTATATTCAAGTAATATAACGCCCTGCTCTCCCGTAGCGAGTAAGTGAAATGTTTAGTACAAGACGTGTCCTTCAGTGAAGTTATTTTAATAACAACGAACCCTTGGGTGATGAAAATAGCTTCATGGGATCAATAGCAGGGAAAATGGTTCATGGAAGCTAAAGAAAAAAATAGAAAGAAAGAGATGTGAGGAATAACAATCAGACCTAAATCCGTTCTTGTCATTTCAAAATATTAGATCAAACGAAGAGAAGAACTCATCTTCAAACAATATTAATATTTTATTGTGTTCAATGGCGAATGATCGAACAGTGAGCGACATCGGGGTACAAAATCGCCATGCAAAAAACATAAGTACTCACAGAACAAATTTGAGTAATACTAAAAAGAAAGAAAACAAAAATGGTAGGGATTATGTGATTAAAATAGTTATGAGAAGGTAGAAAATTTTCCGTAGAACATTAATGCAAGAATGTATATAAACTATGACGTTACGTAGTTTAAAAAGTAAAAATTATTTATTCACTCGTAAGAACGTAAATGGACAAAACAGGAAATACTTCCTAAATGCAAAAATTATCAGTTTTCCTGAAAACTCAGCGTTGAACCATAGAAATATCTTTCACCTTGGGGTTAAACGAGTTTTTCCCATTGCGATGGAGATTAAGGAACTGTAAGCTACTGGTAATAGCGTAAGCAGTACACAAATTCTAAGAACTGATGTAATATAATTACGTAGAAAATATTCAAATCCACTAATCAATTCTATTATTATTAATATTATCATCATCATCATCATCTTCATAGATTCTTTTTCTTACTATTATCATCTTCATCTTTTCTTGTTTGTTTCTTCATCAATTCTTAAATTCATCTCTCAATTCATCATCATTTCTGATTTACAACTCCTATATATAGTTGTAAACAACATTGTATGACTGGATATTGGAGGTACTGTTCTGAAATATATTTGCAGTTTATCAATAATTCAAAGTGTTTATTTGTTCATAATAATTCAGTGTATTAATTGGTTCAGTGTCAATGTGTTGAATCGTCCATTTTACTTCATACATACATTAAGGGAAAAGAATGTGATCGTCAAGCCAATATACGTTAATTATAATTTGCTTTTTTCTTACTAGTTCTTCAATGTTCATTTACTGATGTACAACTCTTCTAGATATGTCTACATAACATTTTAAGGTTGGTATTGGAGGTACTCAAATATACTGAATTAAATTTGCAGTATATTAATAATTCAATGTGTTTGTTTGTTCACATAGTTTATGTGGTAAATACATTTTATGGTTTAATATTGGTGGTACTGTCGTGAAATATCTACGTTTTTGTCAGTAATTGAATGTGTCAATTGGTTCCTTATAAAAATGTGTATATATAAAAATATGTGGTATTCCTTATAAAAATGTGTATATATAAAAATATGTGGTATTCCTTATAAAAATGTTACGGAAAAAAGGGTTAAGTGTGTTATAAATTGCTTAAATATTCGCGAATAGTTAATTGTAAATATTATTATTGAATATGGGTTGACAACAGTGTGGGTCGTTAACTATGTAAGGGTTAGAGGTGCTAACTCCGTCTTTTTGATGCAATAAGTGAGCAGGGTGAGCTTTGTGTGCACGTGTATAGGTTGGAGATGTGGATGAGTGATGATGTAGAAATATTGCGACAAAGTATGTGTTATTGTACTCGTTCTTGTAATATCTGTTGCAATTATTATGTTTTTTTTTGGTAGAACCTGTTATAGATCGTAGATATAGTTTTATTTAGTATTTTGTATCTTAGCCCTGAGGATGGATAGAATATATCCGAAACTTCATCGAGTTATGAAGTGATTTTCTTTCTTTTGACTTATTCCGCAAGATACAGTCCTCTAAGTAGAAAATACTTCTTCTAATCGTTTTAAGGCATGTACCTACAAAACTTGGTTGAGGGAAGAAAAGTCTGTAAAAGTATAATTTTCTGTTACATAGTCTACAAGGCGTATTTCTTATTTACCAAACTTACTGTAAATATTTTGGAATCTTCTTTGTAGATAAGAAAATCGGAAACACAATTTATTGCCTTCAGGAGGAGTTTATCTATTAGCAGTGACCTCAAAATCAATATACTGAGAGGATAACAGATATTGCGGAGGAGCATAAGTATTACATCCATTTCAGTTACTTCCAATAAAGAATTGGTAACCGATAATGAGGGTGTTCAAGCTCATAATATTTTCGAATAATAATACGATGTTTTGCCATCTTTGTGTCTCCTTTATGCAGGAACAATGGCGCAATTGCAGATCCATGATTCCGATTTGAATCATTCTTAAGTAAAATTTTCTGTTTCCGATACATGTAAAGTCCATGTTGTTGCGGATAAAGTGAGAAATAATCAATTAAATAACACATTATGACACCTTTAAGTCCATGTAGGTCCTCAGGCACACGCATTGCTCACAAAACTTGGCACGCAATTGACGTTGTTGAACCAGGGAATTGTATAATGAGTGGTAATACTACAAAGAAATAGCAACTATCAAATATAAAAATTTACTATTTTGTCTCTGTTTCCCCAGATCAGGTAGAGGTTTGGATTTATTGTGGTATTTTATAACTCGTCTATGAAGGTGCGATATTCCAAACTAGTTACAAAACTCAAAATGTTCTCCTCTTCTGTAACTCATAAGTACTTTCAAACCGACACTTCTTTAACAAATAATAATTTATTTATGAAAATAACAAGGAAAAAAATGCTAAAAACAAGTCTGAATAATAATTCTTAAATATTTTACCGTACTGTATCTTTATACGGCAAGTAGACATATTTGTATGGTTGAAAATGGTACCTTTTAGCCGCGGATCCAAGTGGATCTTCTGCCCATCCTCACAAAAGGGGGCTTACAGGGAATATACCTTCTGCGCTCTTCTATGCCCTGTCCGGGTTATATCGAGTCTTTTATTGCATGTCTTATGGCACCGATTTCTTCTATGTATTCTTGCGGCATCTCTTACATCTTCCGCTTCTTATTGTCCCTACCGCACCCTTAATCAATTTTATTATATACTTTCTTCTCAGGATTCAACCCGTCACTTCTCCACCCCTGAATGTGAAAGATAACGCCACCGCGCCACGCCATAAACACGAATGAAACAGCGCCCATCATCGTAATCCGCGCCCCAACGAGCACTCGCTGCACAAACCCGCCTCGCGGACGACGTCTCGCGCGCCGATGAATGAGTGGTGGAGCAGGGTGGCTGCGACGACCGCGGATGAGCGCGCGCGCGACGCGTCCGCTCATGAAATATTGCTCTCGCGCCGCGCCGCGCCGCGCCGCGCCCCGCCTGCAAGGGCGCAAAACCTTACATTGAATGCCAACACGCGGAATGAAAAGAGACGCGTCCTGTGACGGCTCGCACGTGTGCCACCCCGAGGTACACCCCGAGGGCCGAGAACCGCGAACCGCCGTGTCGGATAGCTACGACCGAGGTCAGTTCTTCGCGAATTCCGCCTCGGGACGAAGAATGGACACCGCAGACGTTGGGTGCGTGAAAGAAAACGTACGGCGGTTACTTTGCATGAAAGAAAAGAAAAACAAAAAAATATTTCGGCTATTACTCATTCGGGGAGAAAGAAAAGGCGGGAAGTGCGATGCGCAGAACGAAGTATGACGTCGTAGGTCTGGAAGCCATTCATACTTCGCACCGAGACTAATGTGAGACATCCTTTCAGTGCTCCTTACGCAGAGTACGCACGCAAAGATATAAAAGGGTGGAGAGTAAATGTGATTCGTTTTTCGAAAGTATTTGATCAAATATTCCCAAATGTACGGGACAGAGTTATTGTTCCTTTCCTTATTTATTCATCCAATACATTAGTTGATCCAATACAAACAATTCCCTTCTGTACCTTGGCAAAGAATCCATAGAACTAACAGAGTCGTATTTCCTACAGTTCATGGAAGTCGTATTTCCTACAGAGTCGTATTTCCTACAGTTCCTACAGTTCAAGCTATCAATATCTTACGAAATCCCATTTTCGGTAGGTCAAACTGGGTTTTTTTTTTAAAGAAATGAAAAGATTATTTATCGCCATTAATAATGAGAAGTATCATGTGCACCTGTTCCCGATTTTGAAAACTCAGATCTTTCAGTAACAACAGAACAACTTTTTTCTCTATAGAAACACGCAATAGCTTACCACTGAATAACATTGAAAAAGAAGTGTTTACATAACTTCCTCTAGTGAATGTTTGAAGGTAATGCATACGAAGTAATGTATTGACATTGCCACCATTCGAAGCATTAAAGGAGGCTGGAAGTCTTTACTACAAAGAGTGAAGGTTAGGCTTTATATCCATGTACTTCCAGTGGTGCCTATACTTACAAAACCCAAAAATTAAACCAGGTACATTCGTGTTAATTTTTAATTTTGACAAGGGACTGAGGTACATATTTGAAGATACTCATTAATACACTGCCACTTCCTCATTATCATGAAATACAATTCATACCTATTTAGCAATTAACTACACAGTTTTACCCGCAAAATAATCCAGTAATCAGTTCCTTTTCCCAGAGGTACGGTTTGCAGAGTGCAGTTAAAAATACGTTATATTTCTTAAAGATTTTAGTTTAGTCATATAACGTTAATACTCGTCAAAATTATCAAATCCCTCATTTTTGTGAAATAACCCATTATATCGTTTTGAGTCAATATGTCAATAATAACTCATTCGGGAAAATCGTATTGGGGTAAATAGTTTAGAAAAAAGGGAAAATCGAATATATTTCTTGCTTTGACATTAATTAACAACTCGACGTACTTCAGAATTTCTAATTGTACTGGAAAGTCGTTCCCTCTCTACATTTTGTACAAATATTTTCTTCTGAAAAAGTTACAAGGTGCAACTTATGCTGTGGCGTTCTCTCGAGATCAAACATATGCTATGCTTTTAGTAAAGAAAACTGCCCTTGGAAATAAAACCCAAAATCAAACTCCGTCAGTACTCGCGCAATAAACTCACCGTCCCGGAAGGTCGTGAGATAGAGACTAGCTCGCAGTGGATTTTGTCCGCATTTACCAACATTCTACAGGTCCGCAACGCATGTTTCATCTCACAAGAACCCTTACAAAGTGAGAAAAATTCTATTTTTACGAAATTAAAGTGTTGACGGGTGATTCTCATTTAGGAGAACACACCTGTCCGACTTCAATAAAAAAAATAATTCACCACATTCTGGCAAGAGTTATCGTTAGGATATTATAGTATGATGTTCTTTTTAAAGAAAACTCTATAATATGCAGATATTCTCACAATTATGTGTAACAAGATACTAGCAGTTTAAATTAACATTTTTGTTCATTGTCCTTAGATTAAAGATTGAGCTTTCCAGTGGAATAACTTGTATGCTCATTATCGTGCATTGAACTAACCCACCCCTGTGCTGTCTCAAAATCATTAATAATTTAAGAAAATTGCGTCATTTTACTCGAGTTGTAGCGTCATTGAAAAGTGAAAAGTTATGTATGAAGTGGACTCGTTTTCTACGCATGAAGAAATCTCGAAATGGTAAGAATGACTCGAATTGTGTGCAATACCATCAACTAGTATTTCTTTAATTATAAGAATGATTTTATCTTGTAAAAATAGTTGGTGTTCGTTGTATCTCTGTAGTCAGAAGACATAATCACAACCATTACCGCACTATTAGATCCATGGCTCGGGTTCTTTAAGAATGTGTTTCACATTACCGTCGTGTTATTCGTTTCACATTTTCGGGCCAAAATAATTGATCTTTTCAGTTGAATGTTGTCAATGTACCGACGGTAAAGTGATTCATTAAAATTGTTGGGAGATCACATAAAATTTTATAATCAATCTTTAGTGAAAATACCATTCATATAAATATATTGTGTTATTGTCTTGGCATTCAAAATATGTGCATTTTACGGTAAGGGTAACTTAATTTTTTAAACGCGGTAACATTAACATAACTAGAAATATAATCCCCTGGTCTTTTCCTTTCGGTAAATCGAACAGCATTTCCTATTTTATACATTTACTGGTTACCGTAACTCATTAGCTATATTGTACGTTGGTATACGCGCGTGGGTGCGTGAGAGTCGGTATTACTACTATAGGGGTCGTGCATGGAAACCTGTGGCGCTGCGCGTGGCCGTGAGGTGAAATGAGGACTCGATACTTGGCTTGTAAACAGTGTTAGGCCGGTATTACATGGTCATATCTCTATGTCATATATCTATGA
The DNA here is from genome assembly GCA_002313205.1 of Laupala kohalensis. Classification (NCBI taxonomy): domain Eukaryota; kingdom Metazoa; phylum Arthropoda; class Insecta; order Orthoptera; family Trigonidiidae; genus Laupala; species Laupala kohalensis. The sequence goes on along the minus strand of NNCF01126922.1, from coordinate 2,660,510 downwards.
TCAAAGATATATGATCCAAAATATGACCGTGTATTGCCCAAGCTTCGATCATAGTTCAACTATTATCATGTATCTATGACATAGGTTCCTGTTGAGAGAACCTTTGATCATATCTTTCATCATATCTTGATCATAGATATGACATAGAAATATGACCGTGTAATACCGACCCAAGATGTGGCAAGAGTTGCTGAACTATTTACGGAAAATGCCTTTTTACTGGTAAATTTGTTGAAAGATACTTTAATTAAAATTCACAAACAGTGAAAAAAGTTATAAAATCCAGATTTGAAGCTGTGAATCATGATATTGACATTAATTGGCAAACAATCGACGAAGGAAAATTACTTGCAGTTAGTCACGTGACGAGTTGAAATAGTGGATAAAAATGAGGTAAAGGTAACATGTGTTATTCGACAAACATCTAACTGCTCCACCGTACAAGTAGAAGTTATATTGATTATTAGCAAAATTGAAATAAAAAATTGTCAGTATTTAGTTGTTTTTTATGGGGCTTTAGGGCTCGTCAACGTCAAGGTCATTAGAGTCCCTTCAGTATTTAGTTATTGGATGAAATTATTCTGAATGTCTATTTTAATTTAAAATGGATTTCTTAACTAAGTTGGAGAGAAGTGATGTCGATATTATTTTAAATTGCTATTACTATTATATGAATAAAATTTCTTTTTTATTATACCAATAACATTTCGTACAAATATACTGGCCGATTCTGCCCGGTTTGGCACGGAAATGTTTATTGTTCTGATGAGGTTTAACCTTCAGATGCGGTATTGTAGTTTTAAAATTAAATTAAATTACTCGTTTACATTCAACAATTGAGGAGTTATCTTAAATAGTTCGTGATATTTAGTGATAATTAGATAAAAACATACTTCATACTCCTTCATCCCTTCGAAATTGGAATTTTAGAACTGCTTTCTTAGTGAGTATTTACAATTAATAAGCAACGTATGATCTATTTTCCAGTTTCTATATTCTATTTAAGATAATTCTTTCTGCTTTTATAAATATCTGGCATTAAGGAAAGCAACCAAATACTGTCACTCTTTTTCACCCATTTAAAATGAAATATTGAAAATTCCAGAAGTTTTTAGATTTTTGATTTATCAGACTGTACATCCAGAAACAGATTATAACTAAATTGGCTCGCGAAATACAGCGTATGTAGCAAAATATATAGAATATAGCGAAATATAGCCATGTCCTTGTCGCTAACGACTTAGCCCTGAAAACACGTTACTTAATTGCACCCACAAAAATTCATAAATCGAAAAACTCAAAAATTTGTTTCTAGATAACTTATGACAATTACTAACGTTTACATGCCTATGATAACCTATCGTTTGTGAGATGTATTAAAAAGCCAAAACAACGATAAACCACTTTTCATCTTAAACAACCCCTTTAAAATCTAAACTTCGAAAATATCCTTTTAGTGAGTTTGTACAAAATAAACCCGTGGAAAATTCAGCTCTTGATCCTCAATCATAGCAGACAGAAGTAAATGTGTCAGTCACTGAAGACAAGGCACCAAACATATCCATCGCTTTTCACCCATTAAAAATAAAAATTTCCTGAAATTGATTTTGATTGAGCAACATATATACACAAAAATTGAGTTTATAACCGTATTAGTTCATGGGATACAGCGAAAACTATATCATGCCGTTAGCGCGAACGATAAAAACATGAAATCATTTCTGCCCCATTTTACCCGTCAAAAAATGAATTATCGAAAAACGCAATTAATTGTTTCTAGATATGTAAGTATTTAATTTTTGCTTACAAAAAGAGGGACAAAATATCGCAATCAGTACATGAGATATAGTGTAAATAGTGAAAATTCGTTAATGCAGAATTTACGCTATTTCATCCCCTTAAAATTATGATTTCAAAAACACTTTATTAGTGAATTGTTTTGTTACAAAAGGCGCTGTCCAAATTTCGTGTTTCTAAGGATCATAGTTTAGGTTCTGTGTTGATGAAAGAGTCAAGTCTGTTAGGACACTGCCCCACATATATATTGCAAAATTTAATATACATTTACTTTCAGCAAAATGTTTATTCTAGTTCTTACTATTACAATTAAAACAATAATTATTATTATTTTTAACTGACCATTTTTCATAATAATGCATTATCAAGATCATATATTAAAAAATACTGTACATCGTCATAGTTTCTGCAACTTTCTTCGTCTAACTGCAGCAATCCATTTATTTCTTTGCTCCCTTCTGTATTCACTCGTTGAAAAAACATAAAAACTCGTATCAACAGAATGTTTAGAATTTTTTACATCCTACGACCAACTACTCTTTTATAACTCTTCAATATAACATTCTTCAGTACTACACTAAAAATTATCAATTAAAACTCAAAATTTCGATTTTATATGATTACATGTCTTTATTATAACTCTATAAAGGTTATCATACTTAAAATTACTTCATAAAATTAAAAATGTACGCACTCTCCGTCATTTCATTCGTACTACGTGGAAGCGCTGGGAAGGAACTTATCGGGTCAGCTTTTCAAAGAATCACCGCTGCAAGCGCTGCGGTCGTTTTCAAGGAGCCTCAAGTTTTTATGCACGGTCCCTATATAGATTTTCAGAACTGTAACAAGGAGTCAGGCAATTTTGAAGATACAACCAAATACGAGAATGAAAATATAGGCTCTTGAAAATTCAGAGAAGAAAACTGAAAACAAGAAATAGGAGAAAAAAGCAAACGTATAGAAAAGAAATAACAACACACTGTCTTATACAATTAGAATTACTCCAATTATTTGATTACTAACGGACATGACATAAAAAACATCAATGAACAAAAAATCAGTCAAATCAAAGAAAGATTTATTTCATGGTAAAAGTAAAAATAGCACTGAAAGTCTTAATTGGTTCCAGAGGAAATGCGGTAGACAAATTCGCTTGAACGATATTTCAATATTCCACCTCTTTGACTCCCGTAGCGTCCGCTTAGATTTGGCAACGTTGAACACGTGATTCGTCTTGTTAGTCTCTCGTGTGTTAACATTCTAAGCGAAGTGTTATGCGAGGAGAATGTCTAAAATGGGTACGTTCAGGTACGTTCAGGTACGTTCAGGTACGTTCAGGTACGTTCAGGTACGTTCAGGTACGTTCAGGTACGTTCAGGTACGTTCAGGTACGTTCAGGTACGTTCAGGTACGTTCAGGTACGTTCAGGTACGTTCAGGTACGTTCAGGTACGTTCAGGTACGTTCAGGTACGTTCAGGTACGTTCAGGTACGTTCAGGTACGTTCAGGTACGTTCAGGTACGTTCAGGTACGTTCAGGTACGTTCAGGTACGTTCAGGTACGTTCAGGTACGTTCAGGTACGTTCAGGTACGTTCAGGTACGTTCAGGTACGTTCAGGTACGTTCAGGTACGTTCAGGTACGTTCAGGTACGTTCAGGTACGTTCAGGTACGTTCAGGTACGTTCAGGTACGTTCAGGTACGTTCAGGTACGTTCAGGTACGTTCAGGTACGTTCAGGTACGTTCAGGTACGTTCAGGTACGTTCAGGTACGTTCAGGTACGTTCAGGTACGTTCAGGTACGTTCAGGTACGTTCAGGTACGTTCAGGTACGTTCAGGTACGTTCAGGTACGTTCAGGTACGTTCAGGTACGTTCAGGTACGTTCAGGTACGTTCAGGTACGTTCAGGTACGTTCAGGTACGTTCAGGTACGTTCAGGTACGTTCAGGTACGTTCAGGTACGTTCAGGTACGTTCAGGTACGTTCAGGTACGTTCAGGTACGTTCAGGTACGTTCAGGTACGTTCAGGTACGTTCAGGTACGTTCAGGTACGTTCAGGTACGTTCAGGTACGTTCAGGTACGTTCAGGTACGTTCAGGTACGTTCAGGTACGTTCAGGTACGTTCAGGTACGTTCAGGTACGTTCAGGTACGTTCTGGTACGTTCTGGTACGTTCTGGTACGTTCTGGTACGTTCTGGTACGTTCAGTATGCTCACTCTGTCTTTTACTCATTTCACGTTTTATGTTTTCATATTATTCAATAAATTAAAATTTTTTCTTATATATATTTTTGTTTTCATTTTACATTATAAATTTATTACAATTTTCTTCGTCCAAATTTCAAATAGATTCATACAATATTTTCACAATTTAAATTGTTTTCACTTTACAGTATTTTATTCTATTTTATCATTCAAATGTAATTCACTTCATTTTATTATTTTATTTGTGTATATTTATTGTTTTTTATAGTACTCGTTATTGCCTTTTGTAGCACTGAAGATGATCGATACGCGGTCGAAACAGCTGTCTGATGGCACAAATAATTTAGAAAGACACACAACATTTTCCTCTATAATATATGAAAACTTTTAGCCTAATATGATTACAAATAACTGTTTAGACATGTTCACGAAAATGCAAAAACGTTTAGTAAAAAATTTCTGGTTAAAGATACGTATTAGAAATGTTATTATCATTAAAATGGTATTAGGAAACGAAAGAACAGTATAGATTTGGTTCTAGACATTGAAAAACTACTTATCCCGTATTTATAAAAGCAATATATGAAGTTTAATGATTTTCCTCAATAATGTTATACTACTCGCTCGTATTCAGTCTTTGTTTGATTGAAAAATTCATATGAATGTATGATTATTTAGAAAATTGTTATTACTTAAAGCACAATTCATAGACGTCGTTCTACTGTGTTAGTAATTTAAAATAGTAGAACACTATAAGTGGTCTGTAACGAGTCAAATCGTTGTGTATGTAATTGAAATTTATTACAATTAGAACATTTTAGTCTAATGATTCTTTAAAAATGAATGCATAAATATAAAAAAACAAGTTCTTAACACCAATCCTTCTTTTTAAGTTTCAGTGGACGAATATCTCACTGCTTTGATATCGTTACATAGCAGCTCCTGCTCTCCTCTTATTTTCAAACAAGCACACTGGCGAAATAAATTCATCAATTCTTCAATTAATAACCCACCTCACCCTATTGTTTGGCAGATGTTGGTAATTTAAACCATAATTTATAACTAGTTAATTAACTACAGTTTTATTTATAAATACATAATGAATATAACTGTAGGTAATTTTTTTCAATGTTAATTATTTCGCTATAATCAAGAATATTCGGAAAGACGTCCATACGAAACCATGTTAACTAAATCGAAAAACTGAAACTTTTGTTTTTGAATCCTCGCTTCAAATGAATCGCCCATGAGTAGCTCTAAAAAATTCGTAACAGCATTCGGAGATCAAAATGAGTTAGTGTTCCGAATTTCACATAATTCTCACTCTTAATTCTTCTACCGATAGGACCTCTATAAAAATATCAAAACATGAAAACCTTGTGCAGTGAAGGCTACCTCTCCCTCCCCCCCAAAAAGGCAAAAAACAAAATAGCTATATCCACCGTGTCACAATTCCATTCAAAGTGATACTTAACCAAAACTAAATTAAAAATCTATTACTTTTCGGTATTCTGTGAATTTCCTTTTAATGAATGAGACTACTTTCAAATAAAGCCGTTTTGCCAATACTTTAGTACCAATGACGGTTGTTTAACAAGAAAAGAGGTATTATTAGTTTTTGTTCTGTTACGTTGGGGCCAGCACATCAAGTTAGTCTAATCACTGAGATGTATAATTGTTTTCTTTATTTTTTTGTCACAAAACAATGTATAATAATGATGAATAAACATGATTTAATTTCTATCTTTCAGTTAATAATATAGTTCAAACAATATTGAGGAACTCGTTTGATTCGCGTGAAATGCACAAGAGCATGTAAAAGCATGGCGGTCGGGCACAACGGTTCCATGATTTATGCATCTCGCTTCGGAAAAAGTGAAATATCTTTCTCAGATGTCCAGTGACCTATAGGTAAATGTGGTGTGAATAATACTACGGAAAATTTACTACAAATCAATGTAAACTTCCATCACTTTCGGGATTCAAAAGTTGGTCTTATTTTGTAAAGAAATGTTTTCTCCATAAGACGCAATGTGTTTCACCATCAATAATAATTGCAATAATTTCATTTAAATGACCGGGGAGGTTTGTTTTTCAAGTTGAAATCACGGTAAGTACACGTTACTACATTTATTTATGCCGATTTAGGATATTTTAGTGGTTAAATTCTACCTACGATAGAACTACCTTAAAATACATCTTTCAAAAGAAGAATTCATTCCTCGCCGTTGACACGTTAATTAAAATATAGGTATCAGTTTAAGGGACGAATAAAAATAGTGTGGTTACTTTGGACACGTTACAAAACAGTGTTTTCATTCGTTCTTGCAGTGCACGGTAATATTAATGTGGTGCAGTGTTCTCTTTGTTATGTACGAGAAAATTATACTCCGCTGATGTACGTAAATTTTAGTAATACATTCTTGGACTTAGATCCACAAGTTACGATTTAAAATGACAACGATACCGAAACCCAATATTTTATTTCACGAGAAAAGTTCCTACTTATGATTTTTTCAAAAAAAAATCGCCCTCTAGTGCTGTGGCACATAAGTTAGAATTTTGAGATTACATCTATTAGATTTGCAGACAATTCAAGTAGAAGTTCTATAAGCAATTTATTTTCAGTCAAAAATGATCGTCTCGTAATCGAAAAGGCACGTGACCTAGTGAGATCCTGCCCTCTCCCTCATCCCAAGTGAATGTACAAAGTTAATGTATAAACAATGTGCGAACAAGAACATTGAAACCTATCACGCAAATTGGAAGATCTGGACCAGTATGTGTATCCCTGGAATCGATAATGTGAAACATACGATTGTTGAGTATCTTTTAACTGGCTATGAGAAAACAAGATGAAATATGAAAAAAAGCATATACGAAGAGATTGGGGAAGACTGTAAAAAGTGATTGGAAGACATTTGCCAAGATATACTATTTATGTTGAGACTTTCAATAATATACTTACGAAATGATGTTAATATGAGCAGAAGTCAAAATCGGAGATAACGGAACAGTGAAGAAAATTATTGGCATACATAAAGAAGAGTTGTGTAAAGAAACGATCAATAAAGCACAGAAATACACCCTGGTGATAATTAACATAGAAACAGAAACTAATAATTGATATCAAAATAAAATTGATTATACACATTTATTTAAATAAAATAAATATCAGAGATGATAGAAATGGATATCATTGATACGCCAATATGTTGCATATTCCTAATCTCTTAGTCTGAGATACCGAATAAGGTCGACCTTCATCCATCAGTTTTCGTAACGAAAGATACCTTCGTGTAAACAAACAAATCGTGGATTGGTTGACTAATTACATTAGGTCAGGGGTACCCTTAATTAAAATAAAACAATTATTCTTTTAATTTCCTACACTCATCTGTTTTTTCGTTGAAGTACATATTAAAATGAATTTTTTTATTGCGAACACGGTGATATTAGGCAGCCTCAGAGAATCAGTCATGATTCATGGTTGTCGCACTTTAAATGTCGCATATTTGCGCGAAAGAATGGTGCTGTAGTGTTGTCCTGCGTCGGACAGAGTAGTGTGCACTCTTACTTCAGTTTCACTAGCTTCACTGATGCGCGATGTTCTTTCGCTCAAATATTCGACTTCTAAAGCGCGACAATCGTGAGTCTAGACTGATTTTGCTTCGGGAACCTAATATCACCGTGTTCGCAATAAAATTATCTTCTTTCTAATGTAGGAGAAAACAGATGAGAGGAGTCATATTTTTATTAAGGGTAGCCTTGACCTAATGTAATTGGGCAACCCATCCGCAACACCTTTCGTTACGAAAACAGATGGGTGTAGGTCGACCTTCTTCGGGATCTTGTAATATCTTCCTTTACTCTCACATCGCATTTGGGACCACGACGGAACAATATTATTCGTTATCATGTAATTTTCTTACTACGACAATGCTCACTAATAGTTATACGCACATACAGTAACATAATGGAGGGTTCTCTACGTTCTTTCAACGTTTGGATCTTTTTTCTATTTTCTCATTAAGTATAATGAATTTATTCTTCTATAGATACAAATACCAGTGATTTAGGGTATAAACACAGTTAACAAGTTATTCTGTCTATATATGCACGATGATAATTTCTGCATGGCAATCATTAAGTGACAGCATCGCAAATGATGTGCCCTAAAGAAGTATCAATGGCTACAGATAATATAGTTATCGGGTAATGACCCTGATCCTTTGAGCTTGACCACATTTTACTAAGGGTCACCAGAAACAATTTAAATAATTCACTCAGACCATTAAGATCCAAATTATGTCAAATAAACTCGTCGTGAAAGTGAAGATAATTTCAACTTTGACTCATGAGTCAGTTGAATGGAGAACACAAAGTATATGTTTTGTTAAAGTCACTTGGTTGTAACAAAGGATGTCTCGACCCGATTCTTTATCATTTATTATTATTATTATTATTATTATTATTATTATTATTATTATTATTATTATTATTATTATTCATACTCAATTAAGACATGATAAACTTGAAATATGAAAGTGACGTCACAAAATCTCTACGAGGAATGTGTTGAAGAATGGAAGAAATATTGCTATAATTATGCAATACATGGAAGCAGCCAATGGATTCCTTATCGATGGATCTCGTAAATTAATGTTGATTATTCTCATCAATGCGTTCAAACTTGTGAGAGCAACCCATCATCGATATATTGCTCGCAAAAACTTAAATACTATTTTAAAATTTATAAAATAATCACCAATGAATAGTAGATTTCCCAAATTTACCATCGCATTTCTATGGCGATTATAATTCAATTCATTAAATCTTAATTTTAAAAATAAATTAAGAAATTCGGGGTTTAAGAGATGGAAGCCAACTTGAGATGAATTACAGAGAGACAAAAAGATTTCCGTGTGTATGCAGATGTTTCATGTGAGAAAAGGACCTCCCCAGCTAATAACAGGTCCTCTCTGATAACGTATACTCGATTAAATGTGTTTGTGTATGTATGTGAATATACGCACTTATGAGCCTCATGTAGACAATTAATTTCTTAAATCTAATTTCTTTCTCGTTGTAACCATGTGTAATAATTTTCTAAGCATTTTATTCCGTTTGTATGTGTATTTTGTAGATATTTTTATAGATATTGATGATTTGTTTTTAACTTCGTATTATTTTATTACGTATGTATTCTTTTCTTTATGTCACCGAGCATTGCTCACTAGCAGAATAATAAATTATTATTATTATTATTAACAAAAACCTCAGGTAATCATTGCCAAAATATGTAAACTATTAACCCAGGGTATTTGAAATAGAAATTATCCGAAACATTAAAAGTATTTTTATTTACTATGTTTAATATTAAATATGATCTATGTCATTCGTCGGAATTAATGTCACATTACGCAAATATAAAGATGCCCCAATTCCTGCAAATGCTGAGCAACATGTGTTATCTACAATCCAGTGATACACAGATCCTTGACCAACATCGTTATTATTATTATTGGATGCACCCAGTCATCACGTACAAACAACACTCAACTGATCTTGATAAGAATATTGTGTTCCAGGGACATTTTTCATGATATCGTCATGAAGGTCATATGATGAGTCGATACTTTTAGGATACTATATACTTTCTGTCTCAAATAATAATTTATAACAACATGGATGTCGTTGAACTAAATATAACAATACGTCTTAATACTAAATACTTTTCTAATTTTCAAGTATACTTACAGTAGTTAAAATTAATATTCAAAGCTCCCAGAAAATCTGGTCATTGTGGCTGTTGGTTGAGTCACCTATGCAAGAGATAGTAAGCAAGAGATTTCAGTAAAATTCAATTTACGCTTGAAAAGAAAATTTGGGGTTTTATCATGAATTCTAGCTAAAAGTGTTTCCAAAATCGGTTACTCCGAAATTGAAATTGATCCTAATGCGATTCCATTTTACAAATCCTAACAGACACATCGCCGAACTCGGTGTCGTGTGTTCCCTAGCAACGCAACATTTCTCCTTTCCAATTCTCTTAAGTCAGGGTAAGGTGGTAGAGCAGGCTACATGGTCTGAACCTCACAGTGGGACACGAAATAAGGGAATTTGTTACAAGAATTTGTTAAAATGATTATTCAAACAATTTTCTCCCGTTAAATACTTTAAATTTTGCAACACATATTCTAAAACCATCGTATTCTATTTCATTCACAATTATTATTATTATTATTATTATTATTATTATTATTATTATTAATATTATTAATATTATTTTGCAGTTGAATTTTGTTTTCTCAGCAAAGGCTCGTTGATACATTGACACAGACCAAGTGGCCTAGTGGCCATTTCTCTTTCAATTTTCTAGAGATAATTTTTTTAACTGTATGGGATGTTGCAATAATGATGGCTTTTTGCAGAGATGTGTAAATGTGCTTGGGTAAATTTAATGTTTTTAAACTGGAAAGTACAGTTTCTGGAGTTACTCATGTTGCAGAGATTACTATTGGAGCTATATGGACATGTTTCATCTTTCAAATTCTATGAACTTCCTGAGAGAGGAGGATGTATTTTGAAATTTTCTCAGTTATTGTCTTCTGTTGGTTATTTGTGTTTGGCACTGCAATGTCTATAAGGAATGTGGTCTAACTATTTTGGTCAATGAACGTTATACCTGGATGATTGTGGTGGATGGATTTGTAAGTGAAGATGGCTCGATTAAAATATTATATTATAATTAATATTGTTGTTATAATTTTTATTATTACTTCTTTCTATTAGTTTAATTTTTTAAATACTTGTAATTAATTAAAAATTTTTGGAGTACATTTTCCTTGGACGGTTGTGGGGGATGAATTTGTCTGTCAGAATGGTTNACATTTTCCTTGGACGGTTGTGGGGGATGAATTTGTCTGTCAGAATGGTTCTATCAAATTATTATTATTATTATTATTATATTATTATTATTGTTATTATTACTTCTTTCTATTAATTTTATTATTTTTATATTTGTATTAAATTAACATTTTTTGGAGTACGTTTTAACCCGAATATCTCCTTAAATATACGCCAATGGATTTCGCAATTAATTCGAAATTGGTTTTACGATTCATCACTAAAAGTATTTGCCAAACATGCAGAGAAATGGCATGGATCCGTAATTGAATTCTGACGTAAATGAGCTTAAATCAATTTATTCAGTAATGGGCTTACAAGTTTTGCAGATCTGAACTCGCAAACCTGAACATCAGGCCAGACGCATATATGTTGTAGATCGTGTGGGAAGACGTATTAAGCTTCAGTCATTTTGCTCGAAATTCTAGGGCTATCATCATCTCGTCACTCGACTGGGTGCGTAATTTAAATCGTTCCCGAGCAGCCCATCAAGATTCGATGTTGATCGAAATCGAAATCACACGCCATCAACGTGTAGAGTGAATGAAAGGGAAATAAATGTGTTCTCCTTTCTGCCTCGCTTTTGGCCAGACACTACACATGATGGATCTCATGATAAGATAACGATGCATGAAGTCTGTAAGGTACGGTTAAAAGCACAATTTGGGCATTCTTTCCCCCAGTACCCTAACCCAACCATTATAATGAGGCGACCCTAATATTTTCGAAAATTAAAATTTTTAAGTTGATTGACCAATTAATGCATCTGTTTCAGCTAATCGGTGGAAGTGAATGTCTCATGTCAAGAAAATGGACTATTATTTTGAAAACTGGAGTCATCAGAGTAAGAAGTATAATAATATCTATTTTCGTTTCTCATAAATTTACAACCAGCGTAAATGACAAGTAAAAAACAAAATAAATTTAATTAAAATTTTGATTTAAAGATAAAAATGTATTTGAGGTATATCATATTATCTAACGATACTTGATATATGTAACGTAATACACTCGCTTCGAGTAAAATAATCTAAAAAATTCTATTTCCTCTCATTCAACTAGGTATCTTACGTTCTCTGCCGTTTATTGTCTTTAATTTAGTTACATTTCTCATGCACAATATACGCTAATAATTAATACGCGGCAAAAAAAAGCGCACCAATTTCATTCACGGTGAAAATTCCACTGGATATACGTTACCCAAAATGAGTTTGAATGAATAACAGTTGTACACATTTCATTTTTTATCTAATTAACTCCTTACCTAAAACAACAATGTGGTCCCTCTGTATCCGTGTACGCATTGTCATTCTACACTAGCCGACCGTACCTGGCTTGGCATGGGAGATTTTGCTATCGTGATACGGTATTTACACTTCGTGGTAATTCAGTGCAGATATGTGCAGTTCAGAGAATCTTGCTAAGACGAGGTACATAGTTCACCGATGAGTCACCAAACTACCCATAACTATTCTGTTAAACACGTGTTTTATTATTCTTTCCGTTTTAATGTATTACAAAACAATAAAAAAAATTGTGGGTCGACTGTGAGATTTAACGAGCGCTCGTATTTCATGGATTTCATAGTTAACAGTGGCAGGGAACTCATCAATAGCAAAAACCATTTTGTTTACTTAGGGACATGCCGAGTTCGGTTGATAAATTATTGTGCGTTTGTTTTCTACATTCAAATGTTCTTGAAAAGAAATAATGGATAATGTATCATACGTCAGAGAAAAACTCAAAGCCAGAAATTTGATTTCGGGGGCTCCGAACCTTCTCGACACTATTTAATATAATCTTCAAAATAATTTATATTTTTCACTTGTTTTTTCCCATTGTTGGTGGCCAATGGCTAATAAAAATATAATTAAAAAGTACTTGCATTAGGATTTATAATTGATTTCAGAACAGGGGCGAGCGTTCTCATTCCCCGGCTACGTGCTAGTAAGAGATTTTCTTCATTTCTTTATGGCCACCTAATCCAAGTGCCGAATGGAATGGTTTCTCATATATATTCACGTGGTGGTATTATGAAAATATCTCCTTTGCATCTCTTATCTCTTACGTATGTTATTTAACAAAGAGAAATTTCATTTTGAGTTTATTTGTCAAGAAAATAAATTGATACAGGCTTCCATAACACTCATCGTCAATATTTTATCTTTCGGAATAATAAGCGTTCCTCCTAGCCTTATTATTCCCAATTCATGTGGGGTCGGCGAATGGGGATGGATATGATGCTTCGTTAATTGTAGCTGGGGAATACTCATGGCGCCGGATGCCCTTCCTGACGCGCCTCCCCTGAATTTCGGCATTCGCCAAAAATACTCCTCAACACTCAGTGTATGTTACTGACGATGGTTGCTATGCAGCCGAAAAAGCTTTTTAACACCAATAATAAAAAAATGAGCAACATAGAAACGTCTTTCAATTTATCATGCTTTGATAATGTTGCTAAAGCACCACAATTACCAAGTATAAGCGTGTCGTCGAAGTAAAAAAGAGTATTAAACGGTTGTATACTCCGAAAAAAGTTTTGAATAAAATAGACTTAAGAAAATCGTTGCGACATGAACAATAATTTCAATTACAAGTTATCATGTCATTACCCAACCCAGTTCCTCGCATTCTTTCCAGTTCTTAAGGAAGACATGAAACCAAAACCTTTCTATCCGGATGTCTCCTACGCGTCATAATTTTACGAGAACACTATATTTCCCGAATTTTACGGCCTTCACGAAACTGCAAAATCAAAATCACGGGTGCCAAACATACACACTATTCATACGCATGCGTGTCATTAGGAGCCCTGCCGGGACCTCCGTCCCGTCCGAGTTTGCTCTTTTGCCCGACCTCCAGACGCCTCGCGAGCCGACATCTTCCCGTTCCACCGATTAAGTCACACTTTCTGCCAGAGGACGCGTCGTAAACTAAGCTATGAATCCGGGCAGCCCTTCACCCTGACCTGGAACAAAAAAATGGTTTATGGTCGAGAAGGGCGTGCGATGGACTTCACAGGGACTGTTCACGCTGCGAATACGTTCAGGCAGGAGCTCAAACGGGGATATCTATTGAATTCAACAACAAATTATAATAGAAGTTTTAAGTTGTGCCTATTAACAGCGATGGAGGCCTCGCACTGACATCGCATCGATTGGCAAATATGTTCTACGTCAGTTCGAGTCCAGTATCGCTGTCGTGGCTGAACTTTGAACATCTGTCGAATTTTTTCTTTGTAGTTGAACTCTGAATACCTATATCACTTTCCAATTTCCCTAATGAAGTGCTATACGCATCCTTTTGTCCCCTGTTCTTACTCTGCATTGGTGTCATTTTATCTCCCCCTAGTGACTTTACCGGGCGTGTGTTCGTTTATGATTCTGGTTCCTATTAATGTGCTCGAACCACTTCAATTTCTTATATCGAGTTTTGATATCTTGTGTATTCCATACTGTAGATCTATTTAATACATATAAATCCAATATTCAAAACTACGTGCAGAAAAAAATAATTTAAAAAATGAATGACTGAGATAATGTATTATTGGGTCATTTCCCCAAGTATTATACCAGCGTTCTGTCTCTTCACATTATACACATTCAAACTAGTAGTAAAACAGACGTGCAAGGAAAAGAATGACGTTAGTTCTGTGATATCGGAATCTATGAGATAAACATACCTCCGCTGTTGAATGTCATGGCTCCGTAGGGATCCTACTTGAAACTTTCGAAGGTGCGCGAACACCAATGTACTCCTAAATTTCTGATAACTTTCGGTCAGGTGGACATGGTGTACAGTTGTGGAAGGCGAACCGGTGGTGTAGTGGTCAACACCCCTGCGATCAAAACAGGAGTTCCGACTTCGATTCCCGACTCGTCGCCATTTTCATCTGGCCGAAAGTTATCACATATCTCCTCCATGTGTAACTACACTGAAGAAGTCTAGCAATGTAAATATGTATTTCTAGAGTCGTGTATAGTTCTTCAGTTAAGACTACTCAAAATACTTTCTGGATGAAAGTTTATAAACTGAGAGTTTATAAACTAGTTTGCTCTTTCGATTTCGCGAAAAGCCCATCACACTTCGTGTTAGTGGAGCAATTGCGTAAAATTGACATAACATAAGTGGACTATTAGTTCAGTAAGAATTCGTATGCATGTATACTTTGGAAAATCTGTCACTGTACTTCAACCCTGTATCACCACTTTTTGTGGGTATTTTTCTTGTAAATACGTATAATATGATAGATTTAGTGGTTTCGAATATTGTTCGCGCCGAATACCAAAAATTAAATGTTAATATTTGTTATCTGTTAAAACGGAAACTTCATCACTTCTCTCTCAACCAGGGTTTTAAAATTTACTCGTACATTTCTCAGAATGTAAGTAAATTGTGAGAATTTCTTGGGAACGTGCCATTATATATTAAAAGCACAATGACGAAGTAAATAATTAAGAGAACTAAGAGAGAAGTAAGAAAACTAACACCAGAATTGTGGAAACTACAATACATGTTGCGGTTCAATGGACAGAGCTTCATAGAATCTGTGAAATCTGAGATATCGTGGAATTTTACGAATGTTGACCCTAGTTCATGCATACTGCTTTTCATGGCGTCCTGCCCTCTAGATCATATTCCGTCATCAATTCGGTTAGTCTCACTACTGCTCAAATTGCGTGCTCCCTAAGAGAAATCAAGAATCACGGATATCTGGTTTCCGTGGACCCCTATGAATCCTATGAATGTTGTGACTGATGATACGCAAAGTGATTCAATGAGAACGAAAACCTCAAATATCCCCTAAAAGGATAAAGATATCGAAGTGTCAATGTCTTTTCCTCTGGGAAAGCTACATATCAGTTGAATGCGAAAAATTATTCCATCCCACGATATATCTTAGTGAAAACTGCACGTATGAAGTATTTGACAAGTTCCTTTTTATTGAAACACTCTGAATACTTTATTTTGAACTTGAACCATTTTTGTCATTATTCAATATGTTACGCAATTCCTCACGAAATGTGGATAAATGAAATAATTAGATGTACATTACATGTAAAATATGTAAGAACTGACAAACCTGCGATATTGTTAAATTTAATTAAATTTAACTAACATAATTTTAAAAAAACTATAGCAGAGGGACCGAAAGAAATTTTCAGATTCCACAATAAAACCCAAATCTGGAAAACAATAATGCTCAGGAGTTCGACGTATGATAGATAGCATGGCTTTTATCATGGATTGACAGTATGATTCAACGTACGATCACATGAATAGACGTAGCCATGATTTTAATTTAGCCAGTTATTAGGTAACAAATTCGGAATTAGAAATTAGCTTTGAAAGTCAATAGTTTCGGAAACGATATGAAACAAATGACACAATATCAAGGTCTTCTCCCTAATTGTCTTTCCTTTAATTTGTTTACCGAGATAACAATAAATTGTCCTCTCAAAGTCTATCTACCCTCTAATTCAAATTTTGTTTTCGTGCGATATGCGATAAAAATTAGTTGCTGCATAGTAATATCAGATTAATGGTTAGTTTGAAGTTGTTTATACTGGAAAATGGGGTATGTAAGAATTGCAGTGGAGGAAGTTCGATTGTTGATGTGCATCCAGCGTCGCTATCAACAATTGATAAGTGTCCTTAGAACAGATTACCCATGCCGGCTTCTGGCTCTGCGCGTGACCTTGATGGAGAGGTGGTGATTTGGGGTGAAATTGAAGCTTTTAAAAAAACGTATCATTATTGCCTTGCGCACTATCACGGCTAGCGCAACCCGAGACAGGACACACGTGCAACCAAACGCGCTACAGAACCTGAGAGGCAGATCCTCTATCTTGAAGATTAGTGATTTACAAGACCGATGCGTACTTTGAAATTTATTCTCCAGTTTATCGCGTGTATCCGTACGTTACAGTGCATATGTCTCTGTAGTTCTATCTAGTGTCTCGGTGTAGTACTTTCTTCTGTGTAAACATATTGAATCGAGGCTTAAATGAAGCGTTCAAATGGAAAAACCTTATTTAACTTTTTCGCAAAGAAACAAGTTGGTAGCAACAAGTGATAATAATAATAATTATTATTATTATTATTATTATTATTCTGCAATTGGGCAGATCTTACTCGGTGGCAGTATATAAGTAAATACAATACAAAAAAAACATATCACAGAGCACTGAAATCAAAATTTGTTAAATAAATCATTAAACTACATGATTCAACTAATATTAAGGCATTTAATTTTAAAACATTTTACCCTGAAATATCTAAATAATTGATAAAAAAACTTATTGCACATTTTATTTCATTGATGACCCAAACACTCGATTTACCCCTTTCGTGCACTTTACTTCACATTTCCCTTCCCCCCTTTTCTAAACCACGCACTTCCCTCGTATCACTTTACTACCCACTATCACTCCACTAGCTTCCCATCTACACTAACGTACCCATTCTTCCCGAACTTGCCTAATCCTTTTAATTTGCCTGCTTTCCTTTTCTTGGAGCGTTTTCGAATTTAATGAGCTTACTGAGCCCGATAGCGCTCCAACGACATCCGCAGGCAAATTGTTCCAGTCCCTGATTGACCTATTGACAAACGAGTATTTTCCTACGTCTGTTTTTTGTTTCCTTTCACGAATTTTGAAAAAGTGATCTTGTCTACCCAATCTAGTCGGTTTTTCTAATCGCTCTTTAACATCCCGCCACGCTGCTTCGTTTTTAAGAGTACTGAACAAACATCCCATTCTCGTTCTTTTTCTACGAATTTGGAGAGGTTCTATTTTTATGTAATTATTCGCATTATTATCCATGTTTATGAATTCAATCCCTTTTTTTCTGATTTTTTTCAAAATTCTTCTATTTGATATTTTCTGTAAGTATCCCATCCTGCCGATGCATATTCCAGTAGAGTCCTAACAAGGGTTGTGTATCCTAACTCTTTCGTTGTCGGATTACTATCCTTCTTTAAAAGTCGTTTAATGAAATTTAGAGACTTTCACTTTTTGTGTGTAACACTGTTAACCTGATCAGATCACTCTAAGTTATTCTTTATCATGATACCCAAATATTTGCATGAATTTACTTTCGGTATTGAATATGAGCTGATTTCATTAGGACCAATTTTGCTTTAAGCGGGTACGAGTGAAACATATAGCTTTACTCTATTTATTTATTTTCATTTGATTTATAGTTACCCATTTGTGGATTTCTTAAAGGTCTCGTTGCAATGTTATCCTGTCTTCCGGGTTGTTTATTGTGCGGTAAATTATACAGTCATCCGCTAATAATCTAAAATTTGAACGTATTTTCTCAGGCAGGTCGTTGATAAATGTTATAAATAGTAAAGGTCCGAGAACATTGCCTTGTGCCAATCCTGATGTGAAATCTACTTCTTCCGATAATATTTTCGAAATCCTAACCCTTTGCTTCCGATTATGTAGAAATTCACGGATCCACTCTACCACCCTTCTATATATGCCAGTATTTGATATTTGATACTGAACAATGCGACACCGCCGCCGTTGTAGATACTGTTTCTACGTTTAGTTCTGTAGAGTCTGTTTCATTAAATACTGAAACAGTTCGTGGTTCGCAGAATATAAGTGACTAGAATATAGTGTTGCTGGAGACAAAGCATTTTGTTTCCCTTGTCGATTATTTGGAACCACAGGTTGCTATTGTGAGATTTATTTCAAAGGGGTTCAAGAACTGGAAAAAAGCCGTCCAACGCTTTAAAGAACATGAAAGATCCTCCCTCATCTCACCTAAATGCTTTGCAAAGTTGGCACGAGGGTCTAAAACCCGAGGAAAGTGTTGTGAGTAAGACGTCTACCCAACATCACGAAGAAGTCAATAAAAATCGCGATAATTTGAAAATTCTCTTTCATACTTCGCTTTCATGAAAGAAAGCAATCCCCACACAATGTATGTACTCGTACATTGCTACAAGTTTTCTCTATATCTTGCACTTGCAGATGCCTCTAAGAGCATTGTTTCTGTACGCAATGTTTTCAGTACAATACAACAATTGTACTGTTTCATTGAAACTTCTCCCAAACGACATGCTGTGTTTAAAAATGTGAAAAAATTAACTAGTGCAGCCAGTACGGAAGGTCATGATTTGTCTCTCAAAGCACTGAACGACACAAGATTTAGCAGCAAGTCCGATAACTTGCGTGCCGTTCAACAGCATCTGGTAGACGTAGTACTTACTTTGGAAGAAACAGAAGTTACGAACCCAAAAATTGGTGGTGAATCTCACGGTTTTGTAATGTGTATCAATAAGTTTGAGTTCCTTTTCGCACTAAATGTCATGAAACGTGTGTTTGAAAAGACGAACATTCTTTCAAAATACATACAAAATCATGATGTATCAGTTCATGAAGTAGTTGATATTGCCAATAAAACAATAAGGTATTTAGCTGATGATAGAAATGAATGTGAATTCAAGAAATATTGGTCTTACCTTATGTGAAAGTCTCAGTTTCGAGGGGTCTACTGTTCCACGCAAACGGAAAATTACGCAAAAATTGGCAGAGATGTTCACCCCAATTATGATTCACCTCAAGACTTTTGGTTAAGAACATTTTACTACCCTCTACTAGACATCCTCCCTGAGAACATCAAGTAGCGTTATGTAAAAAATCATCTGATTTTACTGTGACATATAGAAACATTTATGACTGCTTCAATGAAGAACAATTAGGTTTGTAATGACATTATCAAAGAAGCTTGTTCAGTTGTGAGTGAAGCATTTGGTATTAACAGTGAAACTTTATCTGCAGAAATTGATGTGTTCTCTCGAAAAGATCCTGAAGAAACAGACCGTAAATTTATTTCATAGTTAGTGCTACAATTTAAGTCTGAAAACATTCACAATCAGAATGTGCTTCCAAACCTTTTCCAGCTTTTGAGATTATTTTTAACTGTCCCCGTATCCACTGCATCGGCAGAACGATCATTCAGTGTCTTGAAACGAGTGAAATATTATTTGAGGAATACAATACTTCAAGAACGTCTATCGCACTTGTCAATGTTGGCCGTTGAAAAAATGGACCACAACTTGGATCAATGTGTGGAAGTGTACGCCAGGCGAAGATAAGAAGCTTATTTTCTACATTTAGTTTCTATTTCTAACACAATATTTATTTTTCCTTACGTATTGCGTAATGTAATAGGGTAGGAAACGCCCTTCTGTAAACTCACGTATTTGACTTCGGTTAATTATCACTTTTGGTTTTTATTTTAAACAAGCAATTCCTTTGAAAGTATGTTTTTAGTACTACTCAAAATGAGAGCACTATTATTAACGCAGATACGTCGGTAAGCGGGTAACTAGTACCTCAATGCAAATTCCCGTGAAGTATAAAAATATTATCGTATTAGATCTAAATTTGAAAATTTTGTTTTTATTTCTCATTTGCTGATTTATGTAATCATGGTTACATCATAACAGACATTACATAACTATCGTCTCGTAAATATCGTGTTCTCTTTTTGCCACCTGATGTTTTTGAGTCTACTCAATAGTCACGCGTAGGTACTCCACTACATTTTCAGTGCTTCTTTAATCTCATATATCCCATCTATAAAGGAACGAAATATTGTGTATCTTTCCTTAATATCTATCATGGTATCACCTGTACAAGCTCACCGGTACTTGTCGGTATTATATTTTTTTGCCCTCCCCCCTCTTTTGATTCCCAATCGCCGCCACTGGTCAGAATTAATATTTGACGTGGCATGTCGGATGAGAGAAAACAGAAAACAATGTTCGGAATTACCACGTCATACATTATAATAAGAAAAAAATTTATAAGACAAAATATTAAAAATAAATTTAAAAAATAAAGAAACATACTATTTAATTTTTCCAGGTTGAAATATTATAAATTTGTTCATGAGAATAAAATATCTCATTACAAATTAATAAATATGGTCTATTAGTTTTATTCATCGGACGACATTTTGTCAAACCCCATTCCGTGCCAGACCGATCGATTGAAAATGTATAGAAAATGGTCCACGGGTTAAAATACGTTGGATAGTGCTGCTTTAAGTTATCACAACTTGTTAAGTATTACGCGTAGAAAGAGGCATAATAGTTTTGTTTTCGAGCAATTATAACATCTGCATTCTTGAATGAGGAAACGGATGATAAATTAAAATTATGCATCATAAAAGCAGCGTAAGTTCATATCCTCTGTGGGATCATATACGACTTCCTTCCTCATAATGTATCCCTTGCACTCTTAATATTTTATCGAAAATGTCATCTATTACGAAAGCAAAGTAATTAATCATCTTATGTTTGAACTTTTTTATTTATCCTACCCATCTTATAAATTTTATACGTGTATTTATTTATTTTATATAGTTAATGGTCATACAACCAGAAACCACGTAGATGAATGACCTTGCTGACGTAGCACACGTCTCTCTGTTCCGGTACGATGATACGGGCATAATGGACAGAGGCGAAATAATACACACGTTGATATGGTCGGAACTAAAGATGACTGATAATCAGGTTGACAAAGAAATAAGCAACCGACAGGTCCGCTGAGTAGGTACTGGTAAGTACGGGCTCTTCGTCTATTAATAATGAACTCGCAACCTCTCTGACAGCCCAAATGATTTTGGAAAAACAAGTGTAATAAGAGGCAGGCCCTTTTTCAGTATATATCCCACGAATGTCTGCAATATCCGAATAGGTAAAGGTTTTGTAGAGTTCACTAGGAACAATTATTTTTTAACTTACGGAATATTTTCATTCTACATATTTTTGTAGAATGTAAAGAAATGTCACGGATTCCTCTTTGATTTTTTTCGTTTTTTTTCTTTAACCTTGAATAAAATTATATGAAAAAATTCTATTCCCCTTGCTTGATATACCCCTATCTCCCACAAACACGCCATTTGACTACTATAAAGTATTGAAAAGATCTTTCAATTACCAATTAAGTCCATTGCGTAACGTACAGTACGACAATATAGTACGCCGCACATTCTGTGTGCGCGGGTCGACTACTACTAACGTAACCAGTAAGTTTCCATGTCTATTTCGCCTCTTATCTCAGGATAAAATAAACTTATATTAGTACACCTACCATTCAAGTGAATCAATTTCTATACAAGTACATACTACGATAACCGGTATTTTCATTCCCATAGTGAGTAAAAGTTGAAAAAAGAAACAGCTAACCCTCTCGTTCACAACGACTAGAATTCAAGGCCGTGAGCACAAATCCAGCGAACACAAACTCTGGTCACATCGATAAATCGTATAGAATTCACATGGATTGAAAGGACCATTGTAAACATTATTAAGGACCGTTATCCTACACCCGAATTATGCGGGAAAACGGCAACATTGATTACGCAATGAGAAGTCATTTACATTTCATGCTGACGTTGTGCGCACCGCGCTGCGCGGTATTTTGAAGTGGAGGAAATCGGCCCTTTAACATAAAAATTCCGCGTGACAAGAATTTGCATCCAAAGATGCATTCGAACAAATGAAAACAAGGCAAAGAGAAAACAAATAGACCAAGGTTCAAGCTACCTTTCATGAGAACATTGGGATAGGGTTTGAAAGCAATTTTCGACCTTGGTTCTCGGCTTACTATTTGCAAACGATGACGTACGAGCTACCTGCAAGGTCAAACACACAGTTTCCCGAAAAGGACGTTGACCAGGAGAAGTGTCTGCTATTCACAACAAGTAAATGTAATACATACCTATGCTTATAACACACATTCCCTACCCTGATCCAATATTTTTACAGTATTTGAAAGTAAAAGAATTTCCCAAGATAATACACGTCAATTTGTGAACATCGTACAAGATCAAGAAAAACAAACTCCATTTTTTCATCACAATACCTTCTCAATCAATGAAATGGAAGCAAATTAACACACATTAGTGATTAACAACGAATAATCAGTAGTCACAGCAGTGGCGCGTAGAAAATTTGCTCACCGAGAGTGTGTGTCATCAGTAGCGTACCTAGGCAGGGGTGGAGGGGGTGGTCCGCCCAGGGCTTCCACCAGTGATGGGGCTTCCAAATTGTGATGAAAAATTCATATAAACACGTTAATAAATTCAAACACAAATATACTCAAAAACTATTTTTCATAGTAAAATAAAAAATAGTAGAGATTAATATAAAATAAATCTCAAGTTTCCATTTCAAATATATAGAAACGAGTTGTCAAACTACACACGTTTGGAGTGACTTCTGGATGAGGGGCCACCAAAAGACCGCCCCGGGTCTCATTCGATTAACGTACGCTACTATGTGGCATAGGGTATGTTATCCCCTGTCCTCGGAGGCGATCCAACAATGCGATAACATCCCCGAGGGTATGAACAACTTGCGCAAATTCAATTATGCTTTTTTTATTATTTAAAAGTAGAAATACGTAGCAAATAGAAGTAGGCACGTACACAATCCTAATTAATTAGCTCAGACAACGAAGACTTCCCTTTGAAAAAAGTGAAATATAAAATCGACTATTTGGGATCATGGAGATTAATTTATCCGCTCTTAACAATCAAAATTCAAACAAAGGTTGGACAGTAATTAATTACTTGTTAAATCAATAAAACTGAATGGCACGTGTGTTCTTGATTTAATTACAAGTTAATATTAACAACATTTCACCCTTGTCGAATGACATTTCAATTGTGCTCACCTAATTATTATATTATTTTCGAGGACGTCGCCTCAGCACAAGTGCTTCATCTACTAAAAGTACGTTTTTCGGATCCCAGCACAAAAGCGCCGTCTTTACCTGACGAGGTCACTATGCCGAAGAAAAAATCATGCCAACATTGTAATACGTATGAGAGAAGCTTGTTAAGAATAATTGCACAAATCGTCTTGAACCATTAGTAAATCGGACATTAAAAGTAGCCAAAACTCACATAAATACACATAACTGAAATTCGAAGAAAATTTCAGTACACTTATTAGTTTCGTATAAAATTCGATCGACATTGCTAAATAAACTTCGTGTAAATAAACTTCGTTGCTTCATGAAACTACGAAACTGGCCATATCTCTGGGACATAAAACATATTTACTAACAATAGTGTTTCTCTTCATTTTTCACTCTGCTGTAGTGTGTTATACAACATATTTTGTATTGCCATGCAAAAGTCTATTCGTACTGTTACATTTCTGCAATGCTGTATAATTTATTCACAAGAAATTAAATTCAATCTCCAGGCATGCCAAAAACATTCGTGTATTCTGTTTCCTTTCAACAAGGCTAAATTATCAATCGTATTCTTCCCCAGGGGAAGCAAAGAAACATTTACTGGCCTCGCTTAATCATAGACAAAGGGGACACTATGATATTTAAACTGCTATTCTAAGCAGATACTTTTTTTAAAATATTTGACTGGTTTCATTAATACCAATAACTTCGTACAGCAAGTAAACAATTCTAACCGGTTACAAGTTTAATATTATACACCTAGATTACGCACACCAACGTGCCTTGAAATTGTAGTAATATCAGTGACCGATAATTGAACCCTTGCTAGCACTTCCAGTAATCCCAGTTATATCTTCCCTTGTAATTAAACACCAAGCTGTAAAATGAAGCGTTCCTCATAATTACACAGATTTTGTTAATGTTTATGTTTCCGACCCCTTCTATAGTAGATGAGTTTTCTTACCGCATCCAGTTAGTTGATCTTTTCCGTTCATTTACAATTGTAATACGTGGTTATGACATTCTAGAATGATTAAAACGACTCAGTCGCATTGAGATTACTAAATAATTCAATGAAAATCAACAGACTGTCCCAACATTTTCCTATAACGTTAACCATATAGACTAAGGATATAACTTACCTCTTCTTTTAATCCCTTTCCAAATTGTATTTCGACATATCTTCCGGCTCTGTCGTACCACACTCTCCGATTTCACTGTGAAACGGTGAATGACATTAATGTCAGAATCGGTCGTGCAGAGCGCAGCACTATGAGACTACAAATAATTCGTGACGTACGGAGCATTGACGAGTGGCGGCGCGAGACTTGTCTAGACGCGAAGCCAGCCATCACATCGTAGCACACGTAATCGAAATAAATAGTCAATGTATGCGCATCATTTTTTTTAAAATACGGCATAATTTCACACTCCTGAGTAATTCAAAAAAGAAGAAAATAACGATGAGTACGATAAAAATATCTGTTGATAACCTTACGTACGTTAAACCACGTTGGGTGTCCGTACCTTGTGCATGTGCTAAGGCTTTGTGCCCCTAAGGTATCCTTGACTTTTATCTACGGGCAGGTTGTATAACTGTCTGTACTGATGAAATACTTTGCTATTTAAAAAGATTGCATTTTTAATTGTTAAATTCAATGTTAAAAAAGATTCCTCCCTTTCATGTTTTGAACATGAAATTCTCCTTCATTTTAGTCCACAATTAGTGTATACAAAATATTTTAAACATAACTGACTTATATATTACAAAGTTAACGGTTATACGTGTTTTACGTGGGATGCACTAAACACAGCGATATCATTTCAGCGAATAATATTTAGCTCTTGAAACGATCAGCGTACTTTTCTGTACCATTTATCCCGTAAGCTCAGTTTTTACTCGAGTTATGACGATTTTAAGCGGAGATATTTAATAAATTATGTAGAAATTTTTCACATATTCAATTACCAACTTGAGTCAATAATTTATAGTTTCAATTAATTTATAACTCATTAACCGTGTATAATTTATTTACCACGTATACCACTCATCAACATTCTATTTACCACGAAAACATTTTGAAACAAAATTTTTGCATTTGCATAAATTGCATAATTTTGCATAATGTAAGCTCTCCGTGAGTTTCATCCAATCATACAAAAGGTTAATTAATATTTAAAAAATCTTATTTTAATATCAAACAAATATTCTAAATATTCCATATCTACATGAACTTGCGCAACACAATGAAAGAAATGCAAGCAGTTATTGGAATAAAAAATAACTCATAGGGAAGGGTCGTTTTTACACTGAAGCAAAAGGAAGATTCCACACATCTTTCATTTTAATTTTGTGTGGGCTTGATATCTCCATTCGCACATTGCCAATGTTAACAACTTGCAAGGGTCTCAACTTTGTTATCTATTTTTCAGCATTTAAAGACGAAAAGCATTCGACTAGAAGTACTAAAACGATCCTACTCGGAAAGGTCACAATATTGGTAACTTTTTTCATCCCAACAGACATCAAAACGTCAAAATGCATTGTTTTTTTAGAAAATCAAGCTAGAAACATACGTCCATATGTTTCAGTTATTGTTCTCCGAATAGTAGGGAATGAGCAACCAACGATGAGAACAACCACCCCTGGTCAACAGTTCATGAACACTGCTTCAATATCATTTGTCTAGAATGGGCATTCGCATCTGGTTAATTCATTGTATAAAAGATTTAATAATTCTGAAAAAAATATAATTGAGAAAATAAGATTCTTAAGAGAGCATGCTGCAAACGTGTTCGGAAGTCGAAGCACGTGCAGATCATACCTCGTAATTTTGTAGAGTGTTGAACAAACTTTCGTTAGTTAATGTCAAAGATGTGTTAACAATCCATTAGGAAATGGGTATTGCCTTGGTTTCTTGGGTGTTACTCGGGCATATGATAATACTGATAATGGATCATGTATTGATAATATTTTTATCAAAGCGAGCATGATGAGTTATAAAAATTCAAAAATAACTACACCAAATCCTGACCATTATCCGACCCAAAATTTTCGTAGAAACTAACAACTATAGTAAAATAAATAGAATAGTGAGAACTATTAAGTGGGATAAAATAAAATCAAAACATGATCCTAATAAAGCCACTGAAGCTCTAATTGATCAGATACAAATGTTTATGGATAGAGATAAATATAAAATTAATGCATATGACAAAAAACACGCGAATATGCAAAAAAAATTGATCTCGTGTACTATTATAAAATTTTGCGTAAATAAGGAAAGATGATAAAATTTTAAGAAAAATGAACAAAATAATAAAGTATTGAAAGATTATTATAAAAAATATGTAAAAATACTGAATAAAGTCATTACGGAAGCTAATTTAAAGCATGGCAGAAATGTAATTGAAAAAAGTTGTGGTAATCATAGAGAACTATGGAATATTATAAATGATAAAATGGGTAAAATTAAGAAAGTTAAAGGTAATGACATAAATACTATAATAGATGAAGAAAATAAGGGATTAGTCGAACCTACTGATAAGGCAAACTTCTTAAATTCTTATTTTTATAAGACAGGTGAAAATATAAGCAGTCAAATCAACATTCTAGCCTTCAAAAATCTACAGTTACCAAACATGAATGCATTTATTTACAAAAAAATACTAACCGACATGAAATTGAGAAAATATTTCAGACCATGGGAAACAATAACGGTGGTATAAACAAAATTAACTCCAAAAATGTAAAGACAATATCACGTTATATATTTGAAACTTTGATGTATGTAATAATCAACAAGTGTATAAACGAATTGATATGGGTGTATGCCTTAAAATTGCTGAGGTTATACCAATATATAAAGTTGGTAAAAATAATTAGTAACTAACAGTATGCCCTGTTTCTAATTTCTAACCTGGCGAAGATCTTCGTAGATATATACGACAGAATACTCTCTTTCATGATGAAAAAATAGCAGAAAATAAATTTGAATTCATAAGAGGCATGGAAACATAAAACGCATTACATACAATTACAACAAAGATATATGATTGTTTGGATAAAAGTACCTGTTGAGGTAACTTTCTTAGATATAACAAAGGCTTTTGATTCTGTTGATCAAAACATTTTGTTTAAAAAATATATGGACATGGAATAGGAGTTCTGGCACTCAATCTTATCAAAAGTTGTTTTGAAAACTTGTCTAAAAGTTAAAACTGGCACATATCATAGATCTCTAAAAAATAAATATTGGTGTACCTTAATGGTTAGGTCCGTTATTTTTCAAACTATAAGTAAACAATTTGCTTATCTCAATAAAAGAAGATTCAATTTTATCATTCGCAGACGACCCTGCAGTAATAACTGAAAGTGAATCATGGGATGATGTCAAAATAAAAATGAATATGTATCTAGAAGAGGCACTCAATTTATTGTCTTTAAATATTGATAAAAAAGTTTTTGTTACTTTCGGAAATTATAGCAATAATAAGTGAAGTAGTATGAAATAGTAATGAGAGAAGAAAAAATTAAGGAGTCGAACATACTTAGTAACTTGGATTTCATTTTGATAACAAGTAAAAATGGAATAAGCATATCGTCTTCATTTTAATAAATAACTACGTACTTGATATTTATCTTTTACAAAATAGCCAAATATATGCGAGTGGAAACTTTGCAAATGATACACTGTGTTTTTTTCATAGCATTATTAGTTATAGAATAATAGCACGAGGTGGTGCATATAGTAAAGTATTAACACTATTCCAAAAGATAGAAAATAGAATTTTGAAAAGTATAAATAAAAATAAATTTTACAAAGAGATTCCGCTAAGTATAAGACAACTATTTGCATACGAATCCTTACTTTACAACAATAGTAGCTTAAGTTACCGCTATGTGAACTCAAAAAGTAGAACAAAGGAAAAAACCGTCCAAGTACCAAAAATAAAAAACTGCAAGCACAAAAAGTAATTCTATAAATGGAATCAAATTTTTATATATATTACTAAATGATTTAAAGAATTTTTGTGAAAGTAACTGCTACATAAATATGAGCAGTAAGTGCACTAGCCCTGCGCACAGGTAACTTTGTTTACCTTTGCAGGAATGCAAATCAACAACTATTGTTGTTTGTAATTTTCTGGTTAATCAATAAATAAATGTGGAAATAATAATAGTTATTAATTCAGCCAATAGAAATTTCTGTTAGATGAGTTTTTGAAGACCTCAAGGTGCAAGAAGTTAGGATTCTCCCTTGGGTTTTCTAGGTCCTGTTAAGTAACATTCTCTTGTTAAAGGTGAAAAAGTTTATTTAGTTACGTATTATGTTCTATTGTTTCCAACACTTTTGTAATTTTCGTCAAAAATTTTGTAATTGCAAGTTCAAGAATAAATGATTATTTAGAGATCAGTCTACGAATTCATCAAAGTATTGCGTATTATTAGTAGTTACCAAAGTGTATCATGATTTGAATGAAAAAATTATGAATTTCTTGTGGGAATTATTTACGTAATATATTTTTGGTTTATTTGGAATGGAGAAGAAAAGTGGGTCTAGGTCAATGCGCTTTCGGCAATATCTTTAAAATTATAAAGGCAGTCATGGAGTTTTGCTGCATCGTTCGAGTTCAAGGTCACCAGCTGTGGGTGAAGTGCTACGAGTGATGTGTTGACTGGCACTTGTTTCATTTCTTCACAATCCGGGTCCGTGAACCTGTATTCCCGGTACGAGAGGGGTATATTTCATAATGTTTTGTAGAAGAGTAAGGCTAAAGACACACTTACGTTTTCTCCGCTCCGCTTGTGCAAAGACACACTAAGCGGAGCGGGCGTCAGCGGACAGGAATAGGGGTGGAAGGAACAAGGTCACTTCAGGACGAAAACAGACATGCTTCGCGCCGGTCTTGTACAGAGCATCCATGCAACTGTCCGCTACCTACACTACGCTTTTATTGTAAAACACGTAGCTTTATGTTATGAAAATGTTTAAAGTAATATTTATTGTTTACTGTGTAATTAACATAAAGGTGACTATTTTGGTATTTTTAAATAATGGAAATGGACCTACTATACACAGATTCCAATATAACAGTAGTGAAATATAGATATATGAGAAATAAATTATGACGTAGGACATTTTTACGGACGATTACGATATATATTGTGCTTACTAAAATATATTGCTACGTTCATGTTTATTGTTACAATGTGTTACTACCATACAACTCTAACTATAGAACTCTGACTCATGCAGCTCTGGGTGTCGAGAAGCGAGCCGACTGCATTTGCAGCCCCCCATCACTAACCAGTGTAAACAACTCGGCACCAGCACAGTTCTTTCCTGTGGCACCAGTCTATGCCTGTGCTACTAGTCTATGTGGTCTACGACTGTACTTTGTTTAAGCTATTATATGATTATACAGTTTATGTTGGCACTGAAGTGATATTCCTACCTATAATGTAGCCTATAACTATAAGAACTAGATAAATAAGAAGTCTGGTTTATCTGCTCATAAGTAAGTATAATTAGGATTACTTATTTTCATTGTTAGTATGAGATAATTGAAGTGTATTACCACACTATTTGTTAATAGTAGCGCTAAAATTCAAGATAAAATAAATTTTAGTAATGCTTTTGACTTGACAGATCATTATTTAATTTCATATCTAAAAGTTACCTTAAAATGTAAATATCATTTTTCTCGTTAACTATAGAACATTTTTACATTACATGTTTCCTTTCAATAATTATTTAAACTGTTGGTCACTTGATCCTTAATGTCCTTTATGACTTGAATGACAGATCCCAATGAAATAGATTGGATAGGAATTTATCTTTGAATTGTGTGAATAAGTAATAACAATATTCACATTCATAGGAATTCATGTCATATTAATTAAGAAGTTTTGTAGGTTTCCCAAAGATCCGGAACTTCGTCAACGATGGATTATAGCTACAAAACGAAAAGGATTCAATCCTTCGAGCACTTCTTGCCTTCGCCTTGGCAGTATTGTTTTCATGCACCCTACGATCTTGATAACTGTGATGATGAAGAGTCAGACTCTGTGATGGAGGAAATCTATGACTTGACAAATAACAATTACTATAGAGACAATATTTCATACTACAATAGTGTATTTGATGTGAAAAAAGTAGATAGTTATATGAAATGTTCAGAATTCTCTAATTTCTTTCATGACTTCTCCCAAAGTAACCCTGAGTTCATTACTTTTACTGCACTCATCTCAAGGGAGTCTTGTCTTGTCTCAAGACTCATCTCAAGGTAGCCTTGTCAATGTGTCTAGTGAAGTTTTTAGATTAGTGAAGTATTTGTGTAGATTATTTATGTGCAATAAAGATAAGAAGGCATTTTGTTCCAGAAAATGTGTTACAGGCGTGCATGCAATTTTTAGGGACGTTTGTTTAAAAATCACCCCTTCAAAATTGAATCTCGTCACGATAGTCACGAAATGAAGCTAATAAAGTTAATAGGTACTTTATTTTTTAAAAAACCTTGTTTTTGATATTTACATAACGAAAATCTCAAAGGACTAAAATACAAACAGAAGAATACACGAAGAAGTCAAAAATAGTAAAACACGAAAATAAGAAAGCTTCAGAAAAACGAACTCCACGAAAAAGGACGCGAAAAGTTTTTTTTTATAAAGAAGTGAGGAAGCACTAGAACAAATACTCAGTGATATTATAACTCAGTGTTTCAATTATTAATAGGAACATTGATGTAATTAATAATCAGTCCGTAGAAATTGAAGGAAATGATATTCAAGGGAAGCACCGTGAAAAATCACCCGCCGTCTTCCTCGCTTCTCTCAATATACCCATCTATTAAAACTTGTGACCTTCAGCAGGCGACAAGGTCGCGCATGAAGCAGCGGAGATCTCCGCTCTGCTCTGCGATCGCTAGATGTATCTTTGTCTATAAGATAACACGTGCGGACCGAAGAAATGAGCGGAGATCTCCACTGCAAGCAGCGGGCGAAAAATCGCTCCGCGCCCGCTCCGCAAACGCAAGTGTGTCTTTAGCTTAAAGATATACCAAAATTATTATATTTTAAAAATATGATTCAAACATCTTTAAAGTTGTTCAATGAAGTTTCAAAATTTAATTTTTATAAAATTTGACAAAGTTAAAAATCACATAAAACCTCTCGCGCATTTCAAGACATCTATATGACTTTCTATTCAGCATTTTAAAAATTTTCTCGTCTTTGTATATTGTTTCGTTGTGAATAAATGTTTCGTTTAATTTTTTTATTTAATATTTTATTTGTGTATACTTTAAAATTTTTGATTGATTGTGGGTTTAAGATACTAGTAAGTATTAATTATTATTTTTGACTTTAAACGTTCTTCATTACTCCATGCTCCCACAGAACGGTTGTACATGGAGAGACTAACTTAAAAGTTAAAATCATCCTTTAAAACTTAGCTTTACGCAACACCTGTGTCAACATCCGTCTGCCTCGGCGTAACGCAGGTATCAATATTAAAAGGAACCCTTCCTCCTAAGTGCGTTACGAAATTTACGGACATACAATTTGGATCTCGACGCCTTCGCCCGAGATCACATGACCCCAGTACAATGGACTGGAACAGAGTACAATTCTAAGATTGGATTGTGCGAATTGGCAATACAAACGAGACGGGGTGCGCTTGTAGCGGCCGGCAGAGGAACTACTGCAATGGCGATAAATTGAAGGCTGCGTGCGGGGTTCTAAATGCGTATTATATGTATGGACCAGTGCTTAAGTCGTGAAATTGTTAGAAATATCCGGGTGTGCGGCATTTGAATCGCCAAAACGCTTTGCGATAATATGCTTCCAGAACACAACCAGTCTTATAAAAGCAATAGTCTTGACAAAATGCATATTTTTAACGACGATTAACATTTGACTACGACACATCAACAAAACACAAAACAAATAACTTAATATCTTATAGCATTTTCGAAACATAATTGCTATTCAGCAGTAATTTCAGTATGATCTTAGAATTTCGACTTTATTAGGACTTCCTATGTGGATTGCCCCTCAAATTTCAATTTTTATTTGATATTATTATCTTATATATAAACTTTTACAGTAGCTTTTTTACTCTAATGATACAAACTGTAACATATACGACCCTTTGAATTTGTGTGAAATGTGGTGCGTGGTTCAGAAATGAATCAAAAATGAAAGAAGGTTAAGGTTAGAATCATATTTTCATAGTATTATGTCATATTTGGCGATGATCCTTTACTCTACTTTTTGCATTTTAATTTCCATGTTGTTTTACCATTCGAGATCGATCCTTATACAGGTTTTGTTTAGAAGAAATGTAGATCTACGAGTATAATGACTGCTCTGTCGCACAAACAGTGAATTCAACTCTTATCTTTTGTATGTATGTGTGTATGAGTCTGTGTTACGTAGATATTAGAAGTAATACGAAACTAATGTCTTCTCGTAAATAAAAAGTTTAAAGATAATGAAAAATAGAAAATGATACATGTAATAGTCACTCAGACATTGGATGAAACTTTCGTGATTTTTTATCAATTTTTCATTATGTTTCAATTTATCATATACACATATAACTATATTTTTTGTGTGTATACAATTATACATTTTAGAATAAATATAAAAACGGACAATTATCTTTTAATTTCTGTTGTGGATTAATTTATTGTCCTCCACGTGGTCATAAGCAGTTTGTACTGCTTTTTTGGCAATAAATTTATTATTAATTATTAATAATTAATACCCTATACCCCCCACCCATTTCTATTCCTGGGAAGGAGCTCAGCCTGGACACTCACCCATCTTCCGCGGAGCATCCAACACCATGCATAAAACATATCTGTTTTTCCTTGGCCGTGGCCGAGAGATAGTTATCGAAATGTGGGATCGGGAGCCGTGGGGATCACGAGCGGTGGTTTTGGAGCTGCAGGCGATGCAGCGGCGAAAACAACGACCGAAGCCCACAACAGTCGTCCCGCACCGACAACAACTCCTACAGGCCTACATGTATACGACCTGCAACCTTGCGGCATCGCTACGGTCGGAGTATTGGACGCGGTTGCGATGGGGGTGGCTTTGATCGAGAAATGAGAGGGGGTGGAGGGTTATAATTTATATCAGGTGCATTGTACACAGATTTAAACCCATCTCATGGAACCCCACATCTTAAAATGAAATTTTCTCTTTAATAATGAATAAAGATTTAAATTAATGCCAAGATATCTATGCGAACTAGAATAATTTGCACGCGAACCACCGGTTGCGTTGAAATCCAATGTATTCAAATGAGTTTGGAGTCATGAATCGCGTTTCATCGGCGTGCTTCGAACCTTAGGCAGAGTTTTTTCGCTATTGGCTTCAAAGTATTTTTGGTGAGTGTGGTAGTACTCGATAAGTGTCCTACAAGAAGCAACATGACCATTTTGGTTAATAAGGGCATAGATGATGCTGACTATATGAACAAAAAGACATCAATAACATTAATGACAATGACTTCGAGTTTTAACAGTATTGATAATATCAACGATTCAACCCGTGAAAAAATATTTTTAAGCTTACTATAAATGAAATTTAAAATCAAGTATTTCTATCTTACAGAGGCTTTACTGTACCTCGTAAAATAAAAAATATATACTCGTAGAACACCAAGTGCTATTTATTTGTCACAATCTTATAACAATTTTTTTAACGTGACATAAAACGTGTATTATGGACTTCAAGGAATAGGAAGAATAGACTTCGTTGCCAAAACTGAAAAAAAAAAAACGCTTATGCCTCCTGAATGATGCCTCCAAATGGAAAGCGAATATTTTATAGTTTCTATTTATTGTCTACTTCTGTCTATATACAAGGAGGGAACACGATAAAATCTTGTATTATCTTTCTGATATCGTTAACGGAACAATTACAAGCAAATGGTGCGGACGTTCATATCATTAAATGAAAGGTTTATATATGAATCTTCTGATTTCAAATGCAGTTACATCACACTTTTGCCAATACTAGTTAGTATCTCTTTTCTAGCGTCAATTTTTAAATAAAACACAACCTAAAAATGTCTTATATTGCAAGTGCATATCTGATGAATAATTATACAAAACTGCTGAAGTTAATTTGTTCGTGTCTAGAATTATGGGAAGTTTGTGATGTAGCTGGTTTTGAAACCAAACGGCAAATGTGCCAGAATGAATATTTTGTTTAGGCATTTAGTCCATTAAAGTTTACAATACAATTATTAATGTATACATCGAAAGGAAGTTATGCATAAAAGGAGAACCTAATTCGAGCAGGTAGGAAACGTATATTACAGAATATTTGCGTAATGTACATAAAATGCTGTTGTTCTCAGTTCCATAACTGAAAATGAAATACAAAGTTGCTTTATCAGGTTGAAGGCTTTGAAATATGGCAGGAGACAAAAATTGACTTACAAACACTTCTTCAAAAATCTCACACATGATAGAGAATTTATTAGAAAAAAAAAGAAACCAGTACATACAAGTTGTTTGTATTGTAACTAAAACACGTACAAGATATGAACTGGCGTAAAATTATGTAAAAAATTTATTTCCTCAAATGACGTAATGTATTCAAATAATCAAGTTGATTTTTCGTAGCAATATTGCAGTCGTCAATATTGTTAAAACTCCTTGACGAAGTTCCATGAAAATCCGATGTTTACGCGAACTCCATTGAAGCAAATAAATTCAAGTAGATGTTTTTGTTAAATATCAATTTTTTATTGTGTCAGAACGTTGGAAGATTAACGTTTTTTTCCCCATGGTTCAGTCATTCTTCAGTGAAAAGATAATTTCTCATGACGAAGAAAAAGATAGACGTTTTCATAACGAAGAAAAGATAAAAACGAAATGTTTATCCTCCCACTCTGCCCTATTGACCTTCATATATATCACTCAACACCGCTCATGGTTTGTTGATGTTATGCTCGTGGACGGGAAAGAACGAGAAAAAGGTGGAAACTCGCGATGAGAGTAGTCGGCAAGAAATATTGCAGCAAAGTGAACCAACAAACATCTTTTTCCAATTCTAAACCTTGTCCCACGCAAAGGTTCACCCCATATCCTTTGCAACGGTGGCGATGGGCACCCATGTGGCCTTTGTTTCGGTAGTCTCTCGTGTTCCCTTCTCTCCCTCTTTCGACCCCTCCCCCTCCTGCTGCCCGCAGACACCTACCGAAGTGACTTCATTACGTCTCTGGTAGCGGACCCTCCAAATAACAAGGAGCTGGTGAATATATTTTTTTCTACCGCCATCCACCTCCAGTTTTTTGCGTACCCCTTGGAGGGTGTCATATAATTCTAATGAGAGCATGTTGGGATTCAAAAGTGATATACGGGATTGTTTCGAAACCCTTGAGCTGACCGAGGGCAAGACATTCGTTCATCCAGACGGTGCCATGTTCACCAATGCAGCGATATATGAGACCACGAACGCAATAATGTAATGCACCAACGGGGTATAAACTTAAAGCCAGGAACGTATTTTCGAAGATCCAATTAGCAACCTATAAACACATATTCAAAACTGAAATTTTATAACTTTCGAACATCGTTCTAAAAAATATTTTGAGCAATTAAGAAGTGTTTACATTGAATACATAAGAGTAACATTGGCAGTTTTTTTTACAATCCATTAATCTAAAAAATGAAGAAATTACTAATCATTTTACGAATGTGTGCAGCAACTTGAAATTTGTCCGCCCCACGTCCCGGAACGTCGCGGTAGAATTGGGCAGAAATCTACGACTTGAACCAGGGTCCATGAACATCGTTTTATGTGATAATATGCCGATAGGAAATAATTTCGTTCAACCAAATCGCTCTGCCATTATCTGATTTTTAAAAAATTCCCCTCACGTAAAAATATCCATTTGTTTAATTTTGAAGTCATATTTCTCATATGAAAGTCACACTCCACTATAAACAAAGTTTTGCGTCCTTTAACTTGGACTCAATAAGACTATCCGGAAGGCAAAACCCCAACAGTTTTTCCCGGTGTACCTCATTCTATTAACAAGGCAGTGTCTCATGGTATCAGAGCCAATCCCAAGCAGAAACAGTCGATGACCTCTTCTTTAGCTCCACATTTCAATCTCAAAGGAAGGTAGTCCAATCGAGATAGACATCGAGGGTGTCACAAGTACAGAGCATCCTCTCGATCTGCGAACACGACCGTGACTTCTAGCCTTCGGGCGAGAGGTATACCGGGAGTACTTTCCGAAAAACATCGAATGTATATCTGAATAAAAATTGGAAAAGTGACTTAGACGACTAACATAAAAGCTGGATACCCAAATTTCCCTTATTTTACTCAGCGTTAACCGCTAAGAAGTTACAATCTTTCTCATTCGGGATAGCAATGTTTGTGGTTAGGCTAGTAGCACGCGCTGCTCAAGCGGCTCATGTGCAAAAAGAGGTAACAGAGATGACATTTTATAGAGACAATTATATCCCATATAATTTAATCTGCTGTCTCAATTGACGTATATTTTTAATGATTAAGATGCCGAAAACCTGGTTTTTACCTCTTGCAACGACACTCTCAGTTGTACCGAAGAATGTTTCACATTAAAATCAAAGAAATCAATTGAAATCTCTTGTTTGAAGAAATGAGATTATTCGCAAATACGTCTCTCAGGTCCCTTTTTCAACTATGAATGATTTATCTAAAAGTACAACATGACTTTTATATTTCTTGTCTTCAGGGACTGTTATGTGCTATGTAGCTCTAATGCGTTGGACATTTTAGGTATAGTAGTGACCAATTTGAATTGTTATCCCATAGTATTTTAATCTAATACTATGATTTTAATCTAATATATGATTTTTAAAATTTAGATCCCTTTAGATTAAAATAAGTTAAAATCGGGAACACAATATTTTTTGCATTTTGAATTATCTTATGACACCATAAAAGTCAATGTTTTACGATACAATGTTGAAAAACACTACATATTGATTACTTAAAAAACAAAGAATGAAGTCAGGGAACATTTTTCTTATTAATTTTTAGAATAACGTTACTGACACATGTACTACCCTTTCGTTGGGTTAACATTTCTTTACCTAACACTTTAACGTAAACTTTGAAAAAAGAAATAAAAAATCAAAGTGTAAAAGAAGCCGAAAACATTACTTTTTAATCATTGCGATCTTCTTAACATACATTAGCAAACGAAATCAGTGCTACCATTTCAGTAATTCGCACTACAACATTGCGTTGGAATTCCACATTACCTTCGTATTTGCTAGCGACATGACGTTTCATTCCTCTT
Source organism: Laupala kohalensis (assembly GCA_002313205.1). NCBI lineage: Eukaryota > Metazoa > Arthropoda > Insecta > Orthoptera > Trigonidiidae > Laupala > Laupala kohalensis. Next base: position 2,622,538 of record NNCF01126922.1, on the reverse strand, counting down.
GATGAATTGGTGAGAATACTTCAGTGGACACTTATTCTTAATAAGTGTCTTACAGGTACGAAATTTATTGTCAGTGCACAGAAGGAAGGCTTTAAGCAATGACTTGTCCACAGAAAAACACAACTACATCACACAATTTTTGGATTATACGTATTGCTCTTGAAGTTAGGCAGTGAATCGGATAACTTCTGGAGGAGGCAGAGTGCCAACAACTATTAGGCGTTAGCATTTTATAAGAAATATTTAATTTTTATCAAGGGAGTTGAAATGTTTATAAAATAACTATTTCTCATAATGAGTAAAGAAAGTCAGATTTTGTTTTGTTGTATGCACTCAACGCCGCATAATGTAGCGAACTCCAATGCTTCCTAATTTCTGAGAGGACGACATAAAAATTTCTGTATTGTAGCACAAAGATTCCTATTTCCAGGAGATCATGGGCTCGGCTTTTCTGCGATTTGTGCTTTCTCTATCCGTCCTTCCTTATTTTTAGTTAGGACATCTTTTTTCTAAAAGAGTGTTTCAAAATTAATTCCATTTCTGTCTATTTTAATATCTAGGGTACCGTTTTCTTTTTCTGGAGAATCTTTCTAGGAGGTCTCTTGGGTTGGTAAGCTTATATATGAACGCTTGGTCATCGATGCAGATAACACTCGCCCATGGAACAAGGTTTCGCTTTTCCCTGCTTGGAAGGATTGCTTCTGTGAGCGTAGTTGATATGATGGTTATGGTCGAAGTTGATATCATTATCTCTGGAAGACTTGCTTTGCTTCCGTGTGAGATCCCATACAGAATTAATTTGTCTGGTTATTCAGGACGCAGTCGCGCGATTCGATCCTGCGCCTAGGAATACTCATTCTCTTGCCACCCTTCCCGGATAGGTCCTGTGGTCATATTTTATCGTTTGACTTCTGAAAAGGTTGGCAAAACATCACACTCCGGACTAGTTGGATTTCTCGATTCAGTGAATGATGACCACTCATTCTGAATTAAGACGAATGGATGCAAATTCAATGCGCAATTGGTTAATAACTCGCCGGAACTTCCCATCGCAACGTTTCGTCATATAAATTCAAATCTAAGCTCGTGGTGCAAAACTATTGCACATATCTTACACGTTTCTGCACTACTCAGAGACAATAAAACGTTTTGTTAAGAGTGGGGTTATTTTTGGCATAGTTCTCCACATTTTGGTCTATTTCTTCATGCTATTCAATTCGAATTGTTAATTAAAGAAATCCATTAACTACCTCGGGCATATAGGACATCTGCCAATGCATGCAAGTCAAAGCAGAAATGTCTTTGCATATGAGATAAATTTCTGTCGTGTAAAAATAAATCAGATGTATGATGAAACGCATGAGAAAGTCATGAAGCAAAAAACTAAGTTTCTTTGTCGGGATTAGATGTTATTTTAAAACCACTTTTTCGGAATCAGGGACCTCCAAAACGGATATTTACGTCAAATTCTGGCGATAGAATTCTTCCAAGGTTCTATATGCTACGTGAATGACAAAAGTAATAAATTGTAACTTCACTGTCGGACACAAAGTCACTATACGAACATTATTAGTCTTTTATTTGAGATTTAAAAGTAAAATTAGCATTCAGAATATTATTTCGAGACACTTTGCGATTTTTCAGTCTTACAAATATAGTAAAAGTGTTACGTAAATGTAATTTCGTAGCAGGTAGAATTTGATGTATTTTCGTAACTCTCCTTCCATGAATGTATTTTATCAGTATCATATCTTCCATTTAAGTTTACCAAAAGTGTATTCTACCTCTGTCTGGTCCATTCACTCTGCAAAATAATATTCAAGCTTCTCAAAACTGTACATCAATGTGTAAGTGCAGCAGACTGAAATAATTTTACTGCATTAAGCGAACTGCAAAACGTTTAAGCGAAATATCTGTATTGCAGATGTAATGTGTACTTAATTATACTTTGTGTACAGAAAAGTTACGCAAAATCATTGGAGCCATTTTTGAGAATGTTCAAAAATTACTTAATGTCATATGATGCACTCTTTGTATTAAAGGGGAAAAAATTGAGCACATTCATTGACAACAAGTAAATTATACCCTAAATACGAAATTTGAACAAAATTTATTCCTCCATTTCGTCGGAATCGCGGGCACAGACGGGCGGATAGACAGACGGACGTTATTCCAAAATCCTCTTCTTGGGAATCACGGACCATCAAAACCGTATTTCCGTCAAAATTTGGTTATCGATTTTTTTCAGGATTACAATACTTTCTATAGTATTGTAATCTATAGAAAAATACTACACACATGAGAAAGAGAAACTAATTATCCCTTTAATATATTGGTCAAAATCTTTATTGTCGCTGGAAATGAAGTTTTCGTTTAATGCCTTAAATTGGATATTATTTATGTATTGTACGCGAAAGGTATCCTCGGTCGTGCTCATCCTGGCTAAGGAACTCTTGCAAGTATGAGTAACTGCGCAGAGTAGGGACGCGGCATCTTAATTTGTGGAGTAAATAGAAAGGTGAAATATTTAACTGGATGCGCACTATCTCAATTTGGTTCTCACGTTGCTGAGGAATCAAGACGTGTTTTCGAGAGAACTAAATATTGATGGGAACATTTCCAAGTTTGTTAGAACTCACAATGGGGTAACATACCTATTGCTAGCTAAGAAAGTCGTTGAGGGATGAATTCGTAAAATTACTCGAATATTTATACGAAATATGCTAAACACAATCGTGAACATGGTGGCGAGGCAGTACACTCCAATGGGGAGCACTAAACGTGAATTAGTGCCTGCAATATTCTCAAAGATGTCGCTGAAGATAATGATCAATTAAACAAATAAGAGCTAGTGAAATAATTATTTATCTAAAACGTTACAATTAAGTGGACTTACGCGAATCCGTTCATGTGGTCCAAAGTTTGTCTGCTTGAATAATGAAGGTACCGCGTAGCTCGTAGTCCACAACATGTACGATATAAAAAGTTGATGTCTGCATGTTGAATTCAATTTGTAAATATTTCCGAAACAGAAGTACTAATTAAGAATATGAATTATTTTGCTATATGTATCTTGTTAATAGCATTACGGTCTTTAGAAGTTAAATTAACGAGCATATGGACAGAACTGTGAGACCCGCAATGGTAATGCATATACAATCGCCTGTTATAAGTTTTTACCATAATTAGTGTTTTACGTGCAAAAGCTTTTATGAGTGCTACGTACAACTGAATGAAGGGAGGATTGGTTCACAAATTGTGCACCGAACCAGTTGATTCACAACCTTTTGAAGTCAACGCGGAAGACTTCCGTGGCGTTGTGAGGTGTTCGTCTGGGTTTTGTTTCCCTTGTTAAATTATATAAGATTGAGAGAGTAATTTGCCGCTATCGTATTTACCAATGACTTAACTTTGAGATTTAAGAAGGTTCTATCGGTAGAAGAATTAACAAAAGAATTCTGTAAAATTCGGCACGCTAATTCATTTTGATCTCCTGAATACTGTTATTGTTACGAATAATGGTACGCATTTTCAGAGCGATTCATGGGATTTGAAGCGAGTAATTGCAAAAACCATATGTTCAGTTTTTCGATTCTTCTTCTAATGCAGATATGATGACCTCAGGAGACATTAAGAAGCCGAATCACGTGCTCAGCGTTGCCACATCTGAACGGATACTACGGGTATCAAAGACGTGGAATATTAAAATATTGTTCTAGCGGGTTTGACCACCCCATTTCCTGCTGAACCTCCTTAAAGGAATTAGCACCTCTTGAGAATGGAATGACAAAAAATTTAAATGTTGAGTTTTTTTTTTCAAATATTTGGAAGTAGTTTTAGTTCTTATGATGGTTGACGCCTAAAGTTTTTAAAATTGATATTTCATATTTTAAAAATATTTATGTTTATGTACCTTGTATGCTCTTGCTCCTATGACGACCAATGAAGGGACTATGCTTTTTTGATAGTTTTACATCTTTCATTTTCAATTGTCTTAAAAATTATTATTTTTTAGGACAGTGCTTTTTAAATAAAAGTATTTTTAAAGATTTTTTTAAAAAATATTTTTTTGCGTTCATTTTATTCACGAATTTGATTGAATTTCTGGAATTTTTCCTTATTATATAATGAGTGAAATTTTTCATCAATACAGAGAGTAAAATATTTAAAAACTCCAACATGAAATTGTGAATTAAAATTGATTTTGTTTTGTAGAGACTCATTATGAAAGGGTTTTCCCAAAATTCTTATTTCAAAGGGTGAATTAGAGTGAAATGTGAGGGTTGCTAGTATTATTTATTTATTTATTTAATGTCTTTTGACTAGGACAAATGTTAGGTTGGCGCGGAACTTACGCTACCAAAGAGACATTTGTCTGGAGTGGATGAGGAAACCCTTTTGAAAACCTCTCCTAGTTCGGCCGAGCAGGGTTCGAACCCACGCTCTAACGCGAATGCGCTACCTCTAGACCACCGCTGCCAGTATATTACTGCATTAAAAATTCAATAGATTTTCGTGATAGATTCGTCACGTGCTTCATCAATAATGTAAGTATATTTCCATGGATACATGACATTCTGTTCCAAAATCATGTCAACTTTTAGTAAACATAAATAACGCTCAGTAAACATAAAAAATGTTTCCTCTACCGATGTAACACAACTCTGATTTCGGAAGTGTTAATATTAATCTCAACGACTCTCAAAAAATAGATAAGACTGACATATCGATCGTTTTACATTTCTTTTCCGTTCCATTCTGTCCCATTTCATTCATATGGTGTACCCCTCCTCCCTCCAATTAGGTATTAAGTAGGCCTGAACGGCATCCCGAGTATCATAATTCATCTCAGCAACTCCGAAAACTATTGGCTCGACAATAATATCGATCGTTTCCGATCATTTTTGCACGTCACGCTATTTCCAACGCTACCTAGAGGAGTGCCAAACATACCGCGTGGTTTAAACTTCAACCTAAAGAAGGCATTGATAGTATAATTTTTCATCTAGAAACACTGAAAACTGATGAATGAACGCAAATCAGTTCTTTTCATTTTTTTCATCGTACCACCCCGTTCCTACCTCTCTCACTCCTTTAGGGGTGGTAAGGATGCCATATCTCATGAGACCTGAATTTACACTTACTCGATATCAGGATGTCACCATTCAGCTCAGCGACGTTGAAAACTGAGGCGTAATCTTTGCTATCCGTATCATTTTCGATAATTTTTACTTGGCGTATCTTTCCTCAAGAGAGGAACAGGTGTATAGGGGTTGTTTATGATCACAAACGTCCCCGAGAATGTCACTACTTATCACAGCGCACTCGAATCCTTCGGTATCATCACTAATATCGAACTTTTCGACAGTTTTAACGTGCCACGCTGTTCTCCACTCAGATCTTTAATTATAATATACATCTCAGCAACCCCAAGTACTATAAATTCGATCGATCATTTTCGATCATTTTTACGTCTTACACCATTCACCACATTAACCTTTGATTTTAAAAATGCATCTCAGCAACCCCGAAAACTATGTATTTGACTCTTAATACAGGTCATTTTATGTTATTGTACGTCTCGCCCTGCTCATCATCAGCTCGAAGAGTACCGTACCACGTGATTTAAACTTGAACGTCATGGTATTGGCAGATTATTCACCTCATATAGCTTTCCCTTCCGTAAGGGTATATTAAAGTTGGTTGTGTGGTTGAGCGTCATCGGGAATGTTACTAATAGTTTCGGCGGCCCCGAAAATTATGGTGTCAACACTAACAGCAAATATTTTCGATTATTTTTTATATTTTCTTCCTCATACCCCCCTCCCCCCGCACCCGAAGAATTTGCTCGTGAGGGATGATTGTAGACCTAAGCGTCAAGGGGGTGTTACTCTTCACTTCAGCATCCTCAAAAATGTATTCATCATCAATATCAGTCGTTTCCGATTGTTTTAAAAAATCACCCCTTATCACCCCTCCCTAGGGGTGCATGTAATATCTTACCCCCACACTGCTTGTTTACAACAAGACACTCAACGTTTTTCAAGGTTTGTTGAAATTGCTTTAGTTCTTCAAAAGCTATGGTGCACCATAGATACATACATACACATATCATAATCTAATGTTATATATGTAGATGGATAAAAAATGGCGGAAGAAAGTAATTTATAGGATTACATTATTGTTTTATTAATATTCCGGCTCAATTAATATAAAGGTTAACGTCAAAATCGTCAAAATCGTAAAAGAGGATAAGAGAAATGAAAATTTTCCAACAATCCGAGGACTAGAAACATTACATAATGGAAAAAAATCACGTTTATAAATACCTCATGCATGAAAATAACATCTTCACCTTAGTAAACACTCTTGAAATTATATCTACTGAAAGTACACGAAAGTTCCTTATTCGTAAAAATGCTCAATACTAGTTCTGTCCTTCAAAACGCTCAAAACCATTTCTGGTAATAGTGTTACGTCCAAAACCAGTATTGGTCTTCTACACTAAGTTCCTGTTCATGAATGATGTAAAGAGATATTCCCGTAAAATAATGAATTAAATATATACATATAAAACTAAATTAGTCTTTTCTGGGTTCTAGGACGCTCTTATGATCAATGAAACTATCAAATAGTGTTCTGTGGTATTTACATAAAAAAGCACAATGTTCAATTTGTCACTCGATCCATTCTTTATGGTAGAAATCATTGTTTACAATTGTCTCTGGGGTAATCGAAAAACGTGTAGTAATTGTCAACAGACGAGTAGATCGAAAGGTTGGAAATTTTATGTTTTGAATTTTGTTTAGAAGATATTTATGACGTAGGAGAGTAACCCGTTACATATAAAGAGTGGAGGGCATAATTTTGCATACATGTAATTGAAATTAATAATTGGAATAGATACATTCAAAATTTGTTTATAATTACCTCCTCCGAACTCTACTGACCCAGCCCTCAAAAACGGAACTAAAATTGAAATTCATTTCATCAAGCCCTTGATAATAATTCATTATTGCAATAAATAAATAATTTTCCTCTTCCTGGCGGGTCAATTTCCGCACTTCTCAAGACATGATACAGGTCACGTACGCAAGTAGCTTCACGCTATGTGCTGCGTTGCGTCTGACACTCTGCCAGAACAATGGTCACGTCGCTGCACCACGGAGCGGATTCATGCACCGACGCGAAGTCAGGTGTCGAAATCAGCACGGGCGTGTCCGGAGGAGCGGAGTCACTGACTGCACCGGGAGGGGGTTCGTCGCCCGGACACGTTCCAGACGCACTTGGTTTACATTATTGGGGCAAGCACGTGCCCCTCACGCCACCTTGGGAGGTCACGTACACTTGCAAGGGCACTCGGTGCTGCACCATTTGGAGACGCGCGTATGCTGGAGATGGGCGTTCGAGCGAAATCAAAGTATCATTCAGTTTTTGTTGTTGTTTTTTTTGTGGGGCTTTAGGGCTCGTCAACATCGAGGTCATTAAAGCCCTTATCATTCAGTTAATTTTGATGCATTGTATTTGTGATATCTCTCTATGTGTTACTAACATCATTTAACATCACCCATTGTAATTAAAATGTAAGAACTTCTGGTATAAAAATATCACAAATAAAACCAAAACAAAACATTAAAAAAAATAGATACGAAGGAAAAAACTGTCGAACTAATTTTTAAATTCATAATAAATTGTCCATAAATCTCTTGAGTATTCCCTCTTTCCTATTTTCATTACATGAGTATTTTCGCCGGAACTAAATTCATTTAAGGGGGGGGGGGGGGAAGTAGTTTCATACGAAGATCACTTGATACGAGAAGAGTACAAGTTTGATTTTGTACATTAACGTATCATTAAGCATAGAATGATATTCATACCAGACTGAACAACCCATACCTAAGTAAAGCAGATTACGAACACATAATTAGGTCAACTATGTGTCAACAACAGAAAATATATGTTGGCAAATATTTCTCCGCTAGTAATTCGGTAAGGTATTGGAACAAGTTTCCCGCAATTACCTCTGCAAATTACTCAAAACATATAATCAACTTTGCTCCCCCGATATTTTTTCATCAGTTTTACAGAGAGCAAGTAAAGACTGTTTTCATGTTGATAAATCTGAATATCGTCTTTAAAAAGCTGTAACGATCCTTTCCCTACTCTCTTGTGAATGCAGAGTATAGAATAGTAATATGGAAGGGCAATATTTTGTAGTTTAACATTACTCTATACAAACAATTTTGCGTCAGTTCAATAACAAAAGCACCAGCATCTATTATTTCCAATTCGATAATAAAGAAAAACTAGTATTTAAATTTCGTTGCTCTGTCCAACGCTATATGTATTGCACTTTCTCTCACCTACATTTACTAGTGACCAACAATTTTATGATAAAGAAAGAAAATAATACACGATCTTCTCTTGCTACTCGCCTTAATTATAGCTGTTTACCCGACAGGTTGCATTCCTTATCGCGCCGTAACAAGTATTGTACTGTGAACTCGCGGTTTACGGGAATATTTGTGGACCCAGTGGTCGGCGATAAGCAGTATCTTCGATATTCCTACTCTACACGACGGTAAATTTACCTGGAAACGAGAAGGAAACGGTTAAAATTTTACGTCACTCACTCTCAGTCTATATAATCTATTAACATTCCATTTAATGTGCAAATACATTAAAGACAATTTTAATAACATACAAAACTGATTTATTATCATGATCACGTGATTGTTAAAACCGCATATTCACTGTAGTTGAGAACAACAACGTTTCGAGGTTAAGACTTTAGCCTCCTACATTCCATTAGGTTGTATTAGGGTTCATTATGTTCCATTAGGTAGTATTATTACATATATTAACTGTTGATATGCCAGTAACGAATGTTGTGAAATTCACACGTCAAATAAAAAAACAGGGATAATTAAGTAGGTTTATGTTAAAATTCTAAAATCTGCCATATATGTAAATCGGCCAAGTAAGCTAACATTTTCTATTGTTATGTGATTTTTTTTAGTTCAGACGAATACGACGCTTAATTTAACAACTTCAATATGCTTGACACTAAGAAGATTATACATACTACTGCAGTAACTATATTTTGCCCAATGATTTTTCTAAATATATTTAAAATGATAGTTTGTAATTGTGGAGCAACATTATCAAAGAATGATAAATTAAAAGACGTTTCTATGTTGCTCATTGTTTTATTGTTAAAAAGTATTTTCGGCTACATAGCAGCCATCGTCAGTAACATACACAGAAAAGAATATATGTACATGAAATGACAATAATAAAAACATAACACGAAAGTATACAATAATTGAGTAAAAACAGTATCGAAAGAAGTGTAATTTTTGTTGTTGTTGAAATAAAGAAATGAAAAGAACAATGAAAAATGAATAAAAGAAAAGAAATACAGAATGAGAACCTCACATCACTTACTCCAAACAATAATATTCAAATCAGACATGCAATCCCTTTCATAGGCCCTCTCTCACTTAAAATCGCCAATTCATTAAAACATTTCAACATTCACACTACCTTCTTCTCTCCATGGGCTCTAATGACCTCGATGTTGACGAGCCCTAAAGACCCAACAAAAAAAAAAATTCTTCTCTCCACAAACACTCAATTCAACCGTATTATACACTAAGGATCCCACCCCATCTCCTCCGAAGTGGAGAGTATGCTCTCACATGCAGTGATTGTCCCTCCGTGTATGTGGGGCAGTCTGGACGAACATTCAAACAAAGGGTACAATAACACATAAATGCATGGAAAAATAACACTAAAGTTTCACACTTCGCCAACCACCTAGTAGAAAACATACACACATTTAACATTGAAAAGGATTTTTATATTTTAGAAGTAGAAAATAGACTTTGGCTCCGGATCAAATTAGAAATTTTACATATCCATAGTATTCTAAAAAACATTTCCCTATTAAATGAACAAATCCCTGAACTTCATTCCCCTCTCATGAAACTAGCCTTCAAATTCCTTTCCTCTCACCCCCAACTCTCCAGGACACTGCACCTCACTCCCGACAGTTAAAACCCTGAGAAATTCTTTCCGACTTCTGCCACCAGTTCCTGGAAAACTCCAACAGCCCCTTCGTTCCCGCCCACCTCGCAACCCCCTTCACTTTCCATATAATGACCAACGTTCGGCGCGCTCTGCGCACTTGCCAAAAATCTTCCTCAATACTCAGGGTATGTAATTTTGTCGGTTTGCTCACTCTGTATTTGTTTTCTTTTATTCATTTTTCATTGTTCTTTTCTTTTCTTTATTTCAACAACAACAAAAATTACACTTCTTTCGATACGGTTTTTACTCAATTATTGTATACTTTCATGTTATGTTTATACGATTATTGTATTATTGTCATTTCATGTACATATATTTTTTTCAGTGTATGTTACTGACGGTGGCTGCTATGCAGCCGAAAAAGCTTTTTAACAATATAACAATGAGCAACATAGAAACGTCTTTTAATTTATCATTATTTAAAATTATGCTATAATTGAAGTTTTACTATGTTGCGACTATCGATTTGCTTCGAGAGTAACCAGGCGACAGGACTTCAAACAATTGATTAGTATATTAGGTTTAGTTTCTCTCTACATATGATATTAATGGAACTCAATGTTGATTTTTAATAAATATTTTAAATTAATTATTTAAATAAATACAATTGTAGATAAATTCACACTCCAATATTTCCTTTCAATCAATTACATATTGAAATGGAACAACACCGTATCGAGCAGATTTTAGATTACTGGCAGGCGTTTCAGTAAATCAAAATACAAATATTTCACACAATCAATAAGTAACAATAATAGAATTATGTAACAAAATTAAAAAGTTCGTGAGAGACAAGTTGACAAGAATCATTATGGATCACTCTATCGTACCGCATTGAAAAACCACGCGCCATAGTTATAATTAAACTGGCATACAATGTTTATTTAAATTTAGAAACACAAATAGTGATGATTTCGTGTTCACCAGCGATTCTGCCGAATGCGCTCGGCAACTCAGCTCCGAATTTGGAGACCAAATCTGCTCGCTTAGAGAAGCGTGCTCGAAAACTCGTGCAGGCTTCCAGAAAATGCGTACAGCGAATGGTCGCAGTGACATGTTTATGAAGGCAGCCTCCATAATGGGGGCAGAGAGATGCTCATGAAGTCAGACAAGAGAACGAAGTTGGCCAGCGCTAAAATTTCAGAGATTTCTGATTTAAGACGAGAGTAATTAGAAAAGATATGTTAGTTCAGAGAAAGAGACAGACGAGCACAAGGTTAATTGGTTTGCTCGAAAAAGAGATTAATTGACGAGGAGAAATTTATGGATCAAAATAAATTGAAGGTGATATGACGAAAAGAAAGAAAATCCCTACAAACTGACAAAGGGAATGGTAGAATTGATTCGCAAAGGAAATTTTCGGAATGCTTTTCAAATATTCTTGAAAAACATCTCAATCCATTTTCAAACACATTTATACGCCCCTCCCCCAAGGCAGTTGCCTAAAATTTCAGTTTTTATTTCTTTCTCGAAATACTCAAGAAGTATTTCATACAATTCATTTTATACTTTAAAAAGATGGTTGTATTTGAACAAGTTGGTTCTTGATTACGGTGCCTCTCGGAATATTTTAGCGATTCCATGAGCTGTATCAATCGACTTATATTCGGATTGACTTTCGAACCTCCTCATGACCGCTGCAGATATTTTAATTCGCGCTGCTCTCATATTAAGGAACACATTAGAGGCATTGCCCGTCTTCATTCTGTGCATCGCATGTCACCCCTAATCCATAGCAAGATATTTTGATGTCAGTTGAAGCAGAGAATGCTATAGACAAGCTTGCGGAAAGGGTTTCCGAAATTACAGATAAAATTATATTTTATCTTGTAAGACTTCATGATGGTCAGGTATAACAAATATTATAAATAAATGTTATACGTGTTAAACAAAATCATATATTTATTTGTCACAGCGTTTAATAATTTTCATACATGTCGATATTAACCCATGTTTAATACAAAAATTATTGTCCATGATTATTGAACAATCCTTATTCTTGGCGTCCATGAAAGCACCTGCCATATCAAACAGTATTGTGTGTATGCGCCAGTGGTAGGAGAGAAAAGAGCAAAGCTATTTCCGAGTAACGTGCACTTGTTCCATTCTATAATTCAACTTGAGGATATGTATCATGCGGGTTTCCTGTGGTATAGCCTCGGCGCCTAAATGCTTTTTACACAAAAGGCAACAACTTCCTTCACTCTTCTACAAGTGTACATTTGCCTTACTCATATGCTCGGGAAGTAGAACTGATGTATGGCTGTTAGTCACTTGACATAGAATATCACTATATGCTTCGCACGTGGAGAAGTTAGCGCAGTCTAAGAACCGAAACACTAAGTCACTGGGGTACTCTTACTTTCACTGTACGGCGTTACATGTTTGGCTTCACACCCATTTCAGAGTTACGGATGGGTACGATTGCAGAAATTTAACTTGAAGTACAAAAGGATTTTTTGTTGTTTGTGCAAAGTAAGAGAAATATTACTACTCCTTAGTGTTATAACATTATACTTTTCAGATCATGATCATGTGACTGACTGGATCAACGTTTTAATACTGGATAAGGAATAAAATTATTGGAAACGTTGCATTTCGGGAATGCTATATGTTAAAAATACTAGTGATGTTTTAAATTTACTGTGTGATACAACAATGAAAGGTTTATGTTGTTGTATTATAATACCACTTTCTGCTTTATTGTTCATTGGTTTTGTTTTTGGCTAGTATTGTATAACCGTTATGTTGCGTAGATCTTAGTTTATCATCTCCTGACGTTGTTTGTGTACTATTTGAAATACAAATCTACAAAATAAAGGGGTCGTGACATGAATAAACAATCAATTCAATGATAGACGTTAATGATATAAAATAAACATCTCGTTGTAACTTAAATTTGTACAACTTTGTGTTTTAGTATCAGAAATGTGAATATATATTTTTTTAGTTGTAGTGCTGCATTTAAGTGGTGATATTATTCGACGAAGAAGCATCCCGGTGGAAACCGATTGATGTTACCTCATATTTTTCTGTTAATTTGAAAGGAACTTAAAGGAAATATCGTGGTACACATTGAAACTGTTCAGACCTTTATTCAGACCTTTTATTTAAGTGGATGTGTTTTGTGCACTGAAAAGCAGGATTTTTGACAAAGAAAATTATTCAGAGAAATGCATATTGCAAATTGGACTTTACGGACAAGCTTCAGGGTTTACACTCTTAATATCAACAAGTTAGTAATTAAAAATGATGACGTTTCTTAATGGCCTTTTATTTTCGTAGTTTTGTTTTATTACGCATGAATCGTACTGAAAGACTCACTCATGTCAGAGTAGACAACGGACCAAATAACGATTTATGCAATGTCCCAGGAATCTACAATAAAGTGGAGGTGGGAAGAGATATAACAATATTACATAGAGATTAAGTTTACAGATATAATAAAATCAATTCAGTAAAATAAAAAAGTAAACCACTTTTACCCGCAAAATGGAAGTCCAAAAGCTACAAATAGATTTATGGCTCATGTTGCAGTTTAAGGAAAGTATGGTATCCATTACTATCATACAAGAAGCTGTGATGACATTTTAGGAAGCGTAATGGCTTCAACCATCCAAAAAAATATCTTGTGTATAAAGATTAATAAATAAATTTATTAAATGAAATAATTATTTCCAAATTACTGAGAAACGAATTGTCATTCCATAAAGATGGAAGTGAATTAAAATTAATATTTAGTACATGAAGATCTAGTGTGTCAGTGTTAATAGAAATAAATGTCAGCCCCTCCTGTGACTGGGGGGGTTAGCGTGCTCGCTCAACACTGAGTCACTCTGGGTTCAATTCTCGTCTGGGCCAGAATAAAATTGTAGTTTCTCGCATTAATGTCCCAGTACATATAGCTGTGTCTACTGGAAAGCGAATCCTCCTCCTATCCACCTCCCACCGCTCCTAGTATCAATAACTCTATTACTACTACACCAACTAACACCTCCACGTGGGACACGTTGTTGGTAAACCCAACTAACCGGACCACTTACTTAACAATAGCCTACCACCCAGCTCCTACCTCCTATCGCTTCATGTAGATAAGCTTCAGAAGCAAGCTACTTTTCCCATTTACAAATATTTCAATTCGAAATAAATGTCTGAAAGAAATTTGATATGTTAAAAATGTCTAAATAAACGTCTAAATTTTTTTAGCAGTTCATGTGTCCCAAGACCGTGAAATATTCATTCGCTGTTTTCATTTATTTGATTGGATATTAGCAAAAACGAGCAGTCATGTTCAAATTATTTCATTGTTTAAATCCTATTTATTTTATATTTTCATTGCTATAATTGTAAGTTTTCAAATAAAAAAATTAGTAATAAGTGACTCCTTTTCTTACGCATTCACAGGCATGCCTAATGTGATTTTTAATGGAACAAATCTCAAAGACAACAGAGAAAAAAAGATTCATTCAGGGAACTTCAAAATACGAGATAAGATTCAACACTAAAATACAATAGACTCGGTTAACAGCGATATTTATCGGCTCTGCTGTCTGCGGTAATCGAAATCGGCAATAATTCGCTAAGCTCTTGCTAAGTTATAACCCGCACAAAAGCAGCAAACTGCATTTCTGTACAAGCAATTTTGCAACATTTACGAGTGCAAATTTATCCCATGAAATCGTGGCAAGTGAAGAAATCTAATGTATTAAATATGAGTAACGAAGATTGAAAATTCATTCCTTCTGTACAAATGTCAGATGACATCGCCGATAATCGGGAGTCTACTGTATACAAAAGCTGCGAAAGTGTGAAGGAAATAATGTATTGGCTGAATTTTCAATAGCTGTGTTCTTTATCTCATTTGCAATAACGTGATAATAGAATTATTCGGTGATCAAAACTTTCCCAACCTTTTACGTTTGCTCAGCATTAACATGTAACATTACTCATGACATTTACTTTTGTGTGTAAATATGTAGTCGTAAGTACTTGAACCATGGTTAAGTCACGATTTACATATTAAATTTATAAATTCACATGATTTATTATTATTTTTAATAGCGATGTCAATTTTTTTCCTCGGAAGATATAAAAAATATTCATTATATAATGTTCAGTTTAAGACAAAGAAGGCATCACCTTTTGTTGCGTCGATGTATTCCAAGTGATGCAGACTTCTGTAACCTATGACGCCAAGTTTATCAGGCCGTTTCCTCGCATTGCCGGAGAGAGACGCGATAAGGTACAGTGGAGATTATGTTGCTGTGGTGGGCTGATGGCTGGAAAGAATTCCTTCTAGGAAGGATTTCATTCAAATACTGCAATTGCTGCATAGCTCAAAACCAATCTGCTACAATATAACTTAATCATGATTTCTCATAAATATGTACTCAGAAATCATATTATATACATTCTCTTATTTCAAACTTAAAGTAGTGCTTAAATATGTATTTCAGAAACGTATCTAAAGGGGTTGAAGAGTAGATGGGATCTGTGAGTATGATTGCACTAATAATGCACACACATAGCATGACCGCAAACACATATGCACAAGCCAATCACAAGCACACGCAGACACTCTATAAGTACTGGTGTATGTTTGGACTAACGCATTCTTCCGCAACCATCCATATGTTTACGCACGATACCTAGTCTTACTTTATATCGTACATACACATCTTACAAGTGTGTCGCATAATAAAATTTAAATGTCCTGAAGCTGTTTGAGGTATCACAAAACTCGTGGAATCGGCGATACGGAACAAATTATCAATTTAAAGTAATGACCAAAAACTTTTAATACATCCAAAGTGATTACAAGAGCGTACATGCACCAGGGTATAGAATCAATAGAAGAACCAGGTGCTACACATCCGCATCCGATGTGCATAAAGATTGGGTGATACTGTCATTTTCTGTGTGAGAGAAGTACGCCGAAGTGGTTGGACAGGATAATAAATGTAATAGTTTTTGTACGATAAGGCAGTCTGAGATTGCGGCCGTGAGAGATTTAGCACTATTGACATAAAACTGGGATGCCTTGAAGATATACTAAAACAACCAGATTCAGAATATTGTTAACCAAAGTAGTATTCACGATGGTGATAGTTGCACGCCCGAGATCGTCTAGAAAACATGATACAGTATGAACGGACTAAATGCACCTTTTCTAGACCTAAGAGAATACAAAAACTACCATAATTGGTGCTAAAACATAAATGTTTTAGTTGGTAGTTTAACGGTGCAGGTAGTTGTTTTTGCTACTAGTAGTTTCAGATGAGAAATTTCAACTAAACATAATTGCGCTGAAAAATCACTGTGGTAAGTTCAACTCTCAAATAACTTCACACACTGGAGTTGACTATGTTTACAATGTATGTAGAATTATCTTATAGCTTGATTTTTTCCCCTAAACTGTATTCTGGCTTCAATATATGCAATATAATACGGCACTTTCGACATACACTGAAAACTCGAATAAAAAATACAACAAAATCTCCTGGACTATTTATATTATTGAACATCTGCTGTTGTCTCGTTATGAAACTTCGCAAATTAACACAAGGTGACTCTAGTTCAATTATAACTAATTCAAAAGTAGCTCATCAATTTTATTACATTAAAATTAAAGCAGGAAAGAAGAGCTTGAAAGCAAAACATGAAATAATAATTCGAATACATTTTGAATTTAACACAGAAAGGTATCATTTCTGCTATTTGTCCTGTACTGACGCTGTGGTTTAAAATACCATACTTACTTTATAATCATTGACGCATCAAATGAAAAAGAAAATTGTTTTCCTATACAAAATTGAAACTATCTTATTTCTTCTGGGGGAAAAATTCAAATAGATATTACGAGTTTGGCATTCTAGTTGTTCAAAAAGTGCCGTAGAGGCTTTAATCCAAAGCCACCGTTGAGTATATCGAATAAAAGGACAAGCTGACGAGAGTTATATCGTTTTCGCCGGAAGATGGAAATTCTTTTGTTAACATCAGTAGCATGAAACATTCAAGTTCAGAGTGCAATAGGAAATTGGTAAGAATTTTAGGGTTTCACTGAAAAGAACGTGATGTTCAGAACATGGGAACCGGGATTTCCAGACAACGTAATTAAGTTAGGGAAAGAACAACGGCATTAAAGTTCTTCTATACACAGAGCTATCCACATCTTATGTAACAAAGTCAGCTGTCTCGGATGCGATTATGTCCTACTGAGTACGTAAAATAAATGTTTCAGCTGCTGGAAATAATAGTGCTTCTTAATTCACGGTTTATTTTAAGAGATTTTTTTTTCTTTAAGTTAGTTCATCTTTCACTCCCAGGTAATGTTTGTTCTCCAGGTTTCAACAATTCTGGCATGAACAAAATGTTACATTTCAAAGAAATAAATCTTGAGAAGATATCAGAACAGGTAAAAATATTACATTTTCAAGATTTCTTACAGAGTCCTCTCCTCGTTAAAAATGAGTACATTAGAAAAATGGTAAAAGAATTTTGGAACAGATTTTGATCGTATTTTGCGGGAAGCTAACAATTTTCCCACAAAAACGCCATTTTATGAGACAAATTTTCAAGATGTGGTTTCATTAACTCTCTACTGCTTGATACAAAAAACATCCCTGACATTATTTCAGGTACCATTCTGACAGTTGTTTGAGTATCTCTATCTTGATTTACCCCAAAATAATACCTGCACTGTATTCTATTTTATCGTAGTAAAATTATCAAAGGGACCACAAAAAATTCTCTTCCTATGAATATAAACCGTCAGTAGTCGTCGATTAACCAGATAACAAATAAAGTATAAAGATAAAGAAATTAAAGACCAATAATAAAGAGGAGTCCCCTCTGCAAACATATATCCTTTTGTCAAGCGGACTCGGAATCATAAAATATTCGTATGTAAGCAGCATCAATTGTATTAAGAATAATTCTCCTGTTTCTGAATTATATTAATTAAATGAATGAAATTATATATTCATAACACTTGTTTGACTTAATTCTCTTGCTCAGCTGAAAGAAGACTAGGAGTCTTCTTAAACCTCACTCGTAAAAAATGTTAACAAACTGTCTTAAATGTTCGAAGTCTACTCTTTTGGTGCATATCCTCTGGCCTGATTCGGTGAACCTGTGTCACACCTCACACAGGGGATAAGTGACCACAGGCGGCTCCCTATGCTGTACCTGGTTTCCACTTACCTACGTGTCGGACGCAATTTTTAATTCACAACTTCCGATTACACTTCCCTCCTCGAGTAGGTACTCGAAAGTTGCGAGTTAAAAACACAACGAAGTAGTTGACATTATTATTTGGGCCACCGTTTTGCACTTCCAATTGCGGCGAGGACCATTTGATTCCAACGTTTGAATGCTGGCACGCATTAAATATACTACTCCCCGTCAATTTATTTCACTCGGTCAGCGTAGGCTCTCTGCTGGGCGCGAGACTCTTAATCATCGGTTTCAAAGCAGAAACGGGCCTTCGCCTGGGGCTGAGCGAGTCCCGAGTTCCAACCCCGACCTGCTGGGTGGCCGCACGGCGCTCGTGGGAGAGGAGATCGTCGCTCGAGTGTCCAGAGTCACGAAGCAGGAGGAAGAGTGATACTATTCGGAAGGTTGTGTGGAAACGAATGACGAAGGGAGTGGGGATCGGAGAAAAGGTTTTCAAAAACATTATTTCAGCACCTGTTCACAATGGAGATAAGTGATGATCAAACTGATAAAAAATAATATCAACCTTAAACTGTTCCATATCATACTTCGCCGTGGTAATGCTAGGTATTTTATAATTATTATAATATATACTTATCATTACATTTTAATTACCGGTATTAATTGTGTATATGTTTCATATTTTTCTTTTTTATAATAATCATTATTAATCCTCTTAACAGATGTGATATTACGAAATATTTTATGGAAACATATGTAGGGGTTATCTAGCAAGGATCTTCTTTACAAATTTAATTTTTATCACATCTTAGTCCTATTTTTGAAAGCGTAATTTTGAGGGAAGTCATTCTATCCATTCGGATCAACCCTAACAGATGGAGAGACGATTGATTGGTGGAAAAGGGGTAGTTCGGAGAATGTGACGTTTAGATCGGGATGGTTGAAGAATTGGAGGAGAAAATATGACGATAAATACTCTCTGGAACGACTGTTGAGGTTCGGAACGGAACATTAGTTGGACAGCGTAGAGACCGACGATGGGACAGGTGGGCAATCAGCGAATGAGTTATTTGATTGGTTAGACGGAATTTGCAAATACGTGGATGCGCTCATGGGCGGTAGGACTGGGAAACGCAGTACTTGAATTGGAGAAAAAACAAGTAAAGGGTGGAGCAGGGACGATAGATGAATCTGGACGGGTGATGGATGGCGATACAACAGTTGAACGATGGCACAGTGTATTTAGATGGTGAGTGGTAAAGCTTTCCGCAAACAGGTGGCGGAATGAAGACAGGGTTGGGACAATATATGGTCACTCGACAACGGGTGGATAGATCATTTCCAAGAGCCAAAACTAAATTAAAACACTTCCCCGCACTTCCAAGCAAGATATTTCTTTAAGTCATGTGACTGTCAACGCTATCATGCTGTGCAGTTTTTCTGAAATATCTTCCCCCTACAATGGCGAGTCTCGAAGTATAAATAGTTGTTTACGCTCCTCTTCTAATTTGCTATGTTTTTAGAATGGAAGTATCAGGACGACTTAGCGTAGAGGCGCACCCTCATTCGTTCAGTAAAAAGTTACATCTCATCACCCTTATTCGGTTTCCACAGAAATTAAGTGGAACATGATCAGAACACGAAACGAAGAAATAAAAAGCATTCTGATCCGCATTGCATTCTCCATCCGTAAAGCCATATTTTCAACCTTGTAGACGAATTTAGTGCCAGTGAAGAGTAAATAAAGTAAACATGAATACAAACTAGTCAAATAATGTCAACCATTCCAGGAAGTGTCTTGAAATATACTAATGATGCTGGGGCATTGTTTTCTTTATATTCATTTAACGTAACATGTGCCATTCACATCAGTCACAAGAAGAAATTTGCACTTCTTCCCATAACGCCAAATGCCATGTTCTATCAAAATCGAATAATGTAAAAAATGTAAATTTCTCGCAAGTTTTTTGAAATTACATAAAATATGGTGAGTTATCGATTTGCTGCGTTTCACTACATTTTCGGGACCACTAACTACAAGTATATGATTCTGGGTTCAAATCCCGTAAGACGCATAGATGTTTGCGAACATGATTCTTCTCTATTTATTTATGTCATTCGATAGACTCATCATTTATAATCATCGTACAACCCAATCGGTGACAGGAAGCGTATAACTGTATAAAGTAATGTCGAAATATATCATTTATCATCTCTGACGACCCCATCTAAGTGAAAAATGCATAGAAGGAGAGAAATGAATTCCTGCCAATTAGAAGAACTTTTCAAATATGATCAAGTGATGAGTGGGATGTAGACACTCAATTGGAAGATGATTCGGTGCACAGCTTGCGGACATATTCTCAACTGTCAAACATTCGTGAGCGTATATATATTTCGTTTTAGATAATAACTTGCATTTAATAGCCATCAGATTCGTCATATGTTAAGGCAAGGCTTTATAAAATGGTCACAATAATGCCGCGGAGAGAAAAATTGTTGGTGAATAATATTATCTCAGAAAAGTTCATTGAATACCCATGAGCTTATTTGAATTTTTTCGTAGTGCTTTTCTGGGGGTTTAAACCCGGGAACTAAGAATTTTTTTCTGGATGAAAACATAACATTTCGCCAATATCCCGTCAAGAATTTTCACTGAATATGACCTCGCAGCTGTGGTCTCATCTGCGTCTCATGCTGCCCGGGGCGAGAGAATTTATGGAGAGTGCCATTTTAAAGCTGAGCTTAAATTTGTTCGCATGTCCACTGAAACATACCAAACACTTCGCTGTATTAAAATGAATTGAAATTTGAATTTTATTTAATAATAGGTTCAACTATCATTTATTTTACGGTATAAAAAGATTTTTAGATAATATATACGTTGAAAATTACAAGTTTTAAAGGTTATTTGGTAACTATTTTGGAAACCCCTTACAAAATGAGGTCCATTGGGGACCGCCCTCTCCCCCCCCCCACCTAGATACGTTTCTACCTCCCAGTTTACAACATGTAATATAATTATGATCACGTTCATTAGTCAAGACATAGTATTATTAGGAAAACTCGCGATGTAAAAGGAAACGCTACATCTCTCCCAATCAGAGAGTGGTATGCAGTGCACGTTGATAATTGACACTCTATTCCGCAGTGGTGTTATTTTGTATTATGTATCAACGTGTGAGAATAGCGCGCTCAAATTTCCCGTGGACTGCATGGCACGAGAAGTGATGTCATCAGCGTTTCCACACCTGTCGTTATCGCTCCTCTCCTGCAGTTCTCCTAGCTGAGACATACGAGAAAGCAAAGCTTTCCCTTATGTACACTGTCCCAATAATGTATATTTGGACGTGCTAATTAATGTTTTTATTTAATTTAATTTTTATATATATGATGATTTCGAGTAGAATATTATTACGTTATTTAATAGATGTAGGTAGGAGATGCGCGCGCAGCGGTAGTCGGTAGGAGTAGATGAGAAAATCCCGTAGCAATTGCGTTGCGTGCATAAATTGGTAAGACGAGAAATATTCGCCCCCAGACGGTGCCGATAACTCAAACGACTTAGATGTCTGGAACGCGAGTAGCGTGGTAGAGTGACGAACACGTGGAACTAGTGGATGAAGTATAACTGCAATTAAATTGAATTGCTGTAATTTACTTATTGAACAATTGTTAGATGTTTCTATGAGACTTCTAATTAGATAACGTTGTATATTTATGTGAAATTATTCGAGAACTTGATCAATGAGTAATTTTCAGTTAGCAATGTGCATGTCACGATGCTAATGAACTTTATAACGCTGATTATCTTAACGAATCATAATATTTCATACTGAAATTTAATAATTATAAATTATTGTTCAGTTAATACAATAAGTGCAATAAGAATTTACCACGATTTGACGAACTTAAAGGACTTACATAATCAAGCACGTGGTGAAATTATAAGTAGTGATGAACTGTGAATAATTGATTTGAACATTCATTATAATTGCAATCAACTTACAAATGATTAATTAGTTAATTCCATGTGAATTTGTGTTAAAATTTGTGACGCTGAACAGACATTGCAGCTATTGCGCAACATCGTGTTGTGGTGTTTCGTAAGAATTTACGTGAGAAAAGGATCAATGAACTACAGTAGTTTGGCTATATTTCTTTTCAAACACCTGTACTGTTTCAAAGCGAGAATCTTTTGGTTGTTTGAGGAGCGGAGACCCAAGGTCACTAGATCTCCAATAAGCAGCTAATGCTGTGCTCGCGGAGAGTCTAGGTTTCAAACCAGGCGTTAGAAGGAGAAGTGAAGCGCCAGTTGCAGGAAGGAATCCTTCACGAATATTTCATTCAAGAAAGTTGTACATAAAAAGTTAATTTATGTTTTTCTTAATTGTTTGATTATGTTATTTAAAAGAAAAGAGAATTTATGTTTTTCCTGATTGTTTTATTATGTTATTCAAAAGTCAAATTGAATACCTATTTAATATCCTATACTAAAAATAAAATACCTCAGCGTTGTCTTTCAGAAACAAAGCCACTTACTTGCGGAGTACCCCAAGGTTCCATTCTCGGTCCTATACCCTTTTTATTGTATGTGATTCACATCAGATTACAAAATGGTTCATTTTGGTGGTGACACTAATTTACTAAGTAAACACGCCAACGCTCAAAAAGTTTTGTCTAACATTTCGACTTGGTTCCATGCAAATCGTCTCATTGTAAACACTGACAAAACAGTGTCTATGTCATTTTACAATAGTAATACAAAATCTTTACCCCAGGTTTCTCTTTCTTTAAACGGAACACAATTAAAAACTGTTACGAATACAAAATTCTTTGGTCTCCATATTCAAGACAACCTCAAATGGAATTGTCACGTTGACAATCTTAATTCCCAATTAAGCAAATTGTGTTACGCATTCCTAATCTTAGTTAGTCCACGTATTTCCCGTTCGGTATATTTTGCAAACGTTTCCACCCATTTACGTTACGGCATTACCTTCTGGGGCAATTCCGGCCAGAGCATTCAAACTTTCAGAATTCAGAAGAGGATAGTTCGGATAATTTGTAAATCTCACCCCCGAAACTCTTGTAAACCCTTATTCGAGGAATTAAATATCTTAACACTTCCGTGCATTTATATTTATGAAACGGTCGTGTTTGTTAAGACCGAATTACTGAAGTGCCACCCGTGCTTCAAATGAAACAGTCTCGTTCACGAACACAATACTCGCACTAGTAATAATATTCATCGCCCTAGAGTGTCAACCACTCTGTCAAAAAGGACCATATCATTCGGGAATCGTTCTATATAATTCCCTACCCAAAAATATAAAAGATATTATGAAATTGAATATCTTCAAATCCGCGGTTAAAAACTACCTCCTGCACCAGTGCTTCTACAATGTAAAAGAATTTATTGATTTTAATAAAAGTTAAATCCGTCTTGTACTTTATCACGCCATTGCTGTAGAACAGGTTCTCTAGGCTTTGTCTAGGGGTGTGTTTATTGTAACAATAAATCGTGAATTTAGTGTTTTTTCAATTCTTATGATTTTTAAACACTGTACTCAGTGTAATCTATAGTTCGATAATAATTTGTACGTGCAAAATAAATTTTGTGTGTTAAATTACAAATATAGTGACATTCTATTAGTATTATAACTCGTAAGCTAACTTTTTATCTTATCTAGGAATTTTTTGCTTAAATTTTTGAATCCGCCTCTTCGTTAGAGTCCTTGATCGGAATTAATGGGATGGTCCCTTGCTTGCATCCGGAGAGTAAATTAGATTATTGTCCTCCACATGGTCATACGCAGTTTGTACTGCTTTTTTGACAACAAATTTATTATTAGTAAATTTATAATGTAACTCAAAGAAAATAATTTTTCAAGTTCGTATTTGATGATAAAATTCATTCAAGTTTTACAATTGAAGTAATTTTTGCTGAATAAATTCATGTTGTCATTGTTTTCATGTATGTATTTCATTGTTCCAACACCGTTATCCCTCTTTTTATGATGCCAGTAAGTAATAATATTAATATTAAAGTTCTATTATTAATTAAAGTCACTAGCTTGATAGTAACATATGGTGCTCAATGGGTTTTTTAATTAATCATAGTGTTGTGACCCTTACCACAAGCTTATGGTGTATTTATGTAGAGGTTGGAGTGGGATATCTTGTGTTCGATTGCTTTCTGGACCGAACTGAGCTAGCACGAATCAAAATGAGGTCTTAGGAGGTTTTCGCAGCGCAACACGAATTAAAATACAACTGTGAAGAAATCTTAATGCGGTGCCATGTGCACGGCTCTGTTTGATACAAGGAAGCATCATCGCTCAACAACATAAGACAATAAGTATCAAAAACAGAAAACGACACAAGTGCCAAATACACGTTAAACATGATTCTGTATTTTGATGAAAAAGCTTACGATATTACCGATAATGAAACGATATTGCCGAGATAAAACACCCGGGATGATCCAGATCTTACTACCTTATGTCTGCCTATAAAATGGACTATTCTACGTAGATAACTGGGTATTTTTTGTTTCCTTTATTATCAGTACAGAATATCATCTGCACAAAAAAAATTATAGTGCATGGTCACTTTCTCTTCTTTGAAATGAATTATCTACTCCGATGGCACATCGTATCGCAAATCCATAATCGGACATTTGCGTGAAAACGCGACAAATACTGACAAAAGTAGAAAAATGGTTAGAAATATCAGGCTTCCAACATTCCAAAAACTTGGAAAAAACGTAGAAAACAGTAGTATACCGGTCTCATGAAGTTTCATCATAATATTTTGGGAATAAAATATTCCATGCACACCCTGCAAGGATTAAAAGAGTTCACACTATTTTCGTCTCTTAAAAATAATAAAAATAACTTCGAAAAATACGAAGATGAAGAAGAAGAAGAAGAAGAAGAGGTCTAGATAAGTATTACTTAATTGCCTCGTTCAATTTTACTACCATACATTGACGGTGACTTTGAAGAATGTGCCACTAATGACTCCAAGTAATTTCTCAAAATGTTTTGCTGCTTTCTTTTTTAAATGAATCATCTTCTTTGAAAAGTGCATTTTTATCACGTTATATGTAAAAAACAAAAATAAATTTAAGAAATTGAATACATTCTAATAGGGAAACTATTCGCCTGACAAAAACACCCAAGGAAATAGATTACAGGAAATTTTGTCAAGCTTCTTTAAAACTTTGAAACATGCGTGTTTCCAGCAATAAGATAGAAAAACTAAAAGCGTAATTCGTTGTATCTCGTCGTTACTTCATATTTCCTGAAATTTTTCGAAGTGGAAAAGTAAAACATCGTAATCAGCATCTTAAAATGCTTCAAGGAGCAATATTTTAGANGAAGTGGAAAAGTAAAAAATCGTAATCAGCATCTTAAAATGCTTCAAGGAGCAATATTTTAGTTTTTTCCGCAACTTTCAGACGAAAATTTCCGAAATGCAGGTAAATTCAATGCCCTCTGCCGGGCCTCTACTTCCTCAAAGAAAAAGGAAACGGTTACAATCAGTAGCAAATTTTGTCTAGTTTATCATTACAAATTAATATTTTCTTCATATGGAGCACAATTTTCATACAATAAATCGAAATCCAAAAATAGACTTGACTTTTTGGAATATTTTGAGTCCTTAGTATTTTCATATTTCCCGAACTTTCTCGCGGGGAGAAAGTGGTAATTCGTAATCAGTGTCCTCGATACCATCCAGGAGCAAAATATCATTACTTCTCCATAACTTTCCGGGTAGAAAGACGTAATGACTGGATTAGTAATGTATAAGTAAAGTTTAGATCGTTCAAAATCAAAACATCCCTTCAATTGTTCGTGAATTTGGGACTAGGAGAGTATTATTTCAGTTTTACGATGATTTACGGTGTCGAGTGTGAGTGTGATTGTTTTTGTGCCCTCGATAAGTTGCAAATAAAGCGAGATGTCAAGATCAAACATGACTATTGTATTAAAGAGCTTTCGAACTGGAGATTCCTGGTTTCATCATAACGATATCATTCACTTACGGTATTCCGTTTACGGTCTCTGAAATAATATTTTGGAATAATGTAATGGGGATGAAAAGCAAATACTTGTGGGGTTCCCTGGTGAGGTGATATGTGACACGTTACGAGAGTCGATAAGGGACATGAAGGTTACGATGGGACAGTCTAGGAGTTCAGTTCGTTGGGCTACGTGTGCATGAACGATGATGTCTCTGAAATGAAACATGTTAAAAGTTATTATTCTGTTTAATTATAATCATTTTTCTTACATAAAGGTTTTTTAATAAATAAATAAATAAATGTATTGTCAAAAAAGCAGTATAAACTGCGTGTGACCACGTGGAGGACAGTAAACTAATTTACTCTCCGGAAGCAAGCAAGGGACCATTCCGTCAATTCCTATCAAGGACCCTAAGGCAGAGGCGGATTGAAAAATTTCAGCAAAAATTCTTAGATAATATAATAAGTTAGCTTCGTGTTATAATACTAATAGAATATCAACATATTTGTAATATAACACAAAAAATATATTTTACATGTACGAATTATTATCGAACTATAGATTATTATGAGTATAGTGTTTACAAATCATAGGAATTGAAATAACTGTAATATTAATGTAAGAAGTTATTTAAGTGAGTTTAGTTTAGTTACATTAAAATCCGTATAATGTCTCTTAGGATTCGCCGTCATTTTTGTTGTCCCTTGCCATGTTGTCTTTTGCCCTGTCATTGTCGACCGACGATGCGAGGTACAGACAGTTCACGTGTTAATTGTTGTCCCCTAGATAAACGTGTTCGTCGTACCAAGGAATCGTTGCCCACAAAACTCAATTTATCCAGAAAAATGCGAAAAGTTTCCTCCCGATATTAAAAACAAAATAGAATCATTATCGCGTTTTGACTCTTAATTGAATTTGAAACTGTAATATTGTACTGACGCCGCGGAAGAATTTTCTTTCATATCCAAAACTTATAATGGGCATGAAAAAGAACTATTCCTTCTGTTGCAGCCCAAAAAGTGAAGAAACTTCACAAGAATTGTCTGAATACAGTTAAAGTTCTGCAAATTAATGCCAAAACATAATAGATCTATTTTATTGTTAAATTGGTAAGTAATTGTTTATATCTTTTCTCTTCCGTCATATTTAACAGATTCCAAAAATTCAGAATTACGAAGATTATTTTCTGAACAGGGATGGAAACATAATCTTTCATTCTAAATAAGTACTTTTTGTTTCTTTAATTTATTTTACAATTCAATTCCAAATTGAACTGTAATAAGTTCAAAAACGGCCTCACAGGTGTTACTGCTCATTTACGCTCGAGAGCATTGGAAGAGAGAGCACATACACTATAAACTTGAAAATAAAACCAATTTAAATCCGTTTGTCTAGTTGTGACGATTTTAAAAGGTGTAGCACCTTCTGGCAACTACTAGGCGATTCAAATATATAATAAATATAATTTGGGACATTTAAGGTATGCCTTTGATTTCTTAGCTCAGGACACTGCAAGATGAGGTGGGAGGTCGACACTGTATCTCCACAGAGCGGACAAGGTTGTTAGTATTTTCAAGCTTATTAGTATATTAATTAGCTTTTTTGCAATATGTACTCTGTTATTGTGCTTGTCGTTAGTGATTTCAATTTATGCAATATTAAATTGATTCAGTCATATTACTGTAATATTTCCTGTTTTCATTGATTAACAATAATATTAAAAAACGACGTTAAATAAATAAGTAAAAAGGAGAGCACATATATGTAAACACATCAATCTCATTTTTTCATGTTTAAAGTCATTTTGAACTGTGTTTGTGTGAATTCTGCCATTCGTAAGTATATACTATGAGGCTTCAAAGTGCTGCGGATAATGGAACTATATTATGGTTCATTTCTGCTTCGAAAATACAGAATGTGAATGTTCAATACCATTATTGCGTGTATTTCTCTGAGATGAGTGATTTTTGTAAAGAATAAATCCAATCTTAATTTAATTGTAACAAATGTTATTTTGGCTATTTGATATATTTAAATATTCGTATTTTTTTCTCGTCTGTAGCTGTTTGTGCGAGCTATTCTGTCAGGTTCATTAGTAAAATTAATATTTTTAAAGTACATGAAAACTTTTTACCGGGTTATAATTACTTTGGGCGTTGAAAATCACTGAAATTCCAAAACTCTTCAGGCGACCCACTGTGCTGTAGGGAGACGTTCTCCGCGGGCGTGGTCACTGCGCCCGAGGGGGTGCCACTCGCGCCGGTCCAGCGGGTTATCCACGCGCCCGGCATCAGGAAAAGATAGACGCTCAGGAACGCGTTTTGCGTTATTCCATCCTCCAAAAGATGACTTCTCTGCCACTACCACACAGTATCATGTGCATCATGCAGCAATGCATCAATGTCTCGTGCCAATAATAATTAGACCCAGGAATGCAAGTAAAACATGTTCTTCGAGAAGGAGATTAATTTGAATTTTTATTTGCAAGTTTGATTCTTTTTATGGATAATAGCTGAAGTTTTACGGAGCCTGTCAACTGGTAGTGCAAGATGTCAGATACACTGTCATTTTGGGCAACAAGCATGTTTTGCAACATCTTGATAAAGGTGGTACGCAACAATAAAACAAACATTTTCTGGGTTTTCAGAGAATTTTGAAGTGATAATTTATGAGAATATCACTTGGCAATAAACCTCACTTACACTGTCTCCGTCATTGATGATAATTTTGCTATCGGACCAAAGTCACTAGATACCTAATAAAAAATAAGGGGAACAATAATGGTTTCCTTGATTAGGACATAAACTGAGATACGGAAAAATGAAGCCAAGATCTACGTTGTCGAAGGCAATTATTTTATAAAATTAGCTACTTTATTATTATTTTATAACACGCAGCAAGAACAAAAATTGTTTTAGTCTTAATACAGATGGAAATACAGGTGACCAAAAAATAAGCATTTTTAAAATTTCTTATCATTCTTTGGAAATACTTTTGGTGGGTCTGAAACCCTTAAAAGAACGCTCCAATAAAACCTATATTATGGAATACCATACATATTTCAAAATTCATCATAGCAATATCAATTATTATTGTAGTCGCATGCCAATTTTATGTAACATGTCTTTTTTTACTATGTCGCGAATGTAACGCACGTGTTGGAAACGTGTGGAATCACAAAGAAAGATACATGTTGGAAGCGCAAACAAACTCCGCCGGGGCTCAAAAGGATCTTTTCAATAGAATACGTCACGTGACTAGCAATTTCCTTCGTCCTTTTTTTAGTAATTATGTGCAAGGGATTGTCCATAATTTACATAAAGCAAACATTACCAGTTTTTACACCCCTCCCCTCTATGGAGCAACTAAAGATTTCTCTCATTCCCCAATAATTAAGTTAGCTCTACCCCCCTCCCGTGAAGAATTTGTTTTGTTGCTTTTCGGGAAAAGTGGCGATACTTATTGATTCACTAATGTGACTGGTTTTTCCTCAGCACCTAGCTACAGGTGCTCTCATAAAGCGGCTATCTTCAAGGATTACGGTGGCAAACTTTAATGGTAAAAGTGATTCATAAACATTCCCCATGAACTTAAACCTCCGTAACACCTCGGCTAACCTTCCGCCAGTTCGCCGTAATCCAGAGAACCGGTATGAAAAAGAAACACTACCTCCCCCCAACATGAGCTATTTAATTTATGGACGGTGTTCTCTTAATTTAAACAAGAACGAATGTATGCCATTTTAATCTTCTGATACTCATGCTCAAGTCAAACTTCACAGAAATTAAACTAGCTTATTCCAAACTAGGATATGTTGTTAGGGATCTGAAAAGCATTCAACATGCATTGGGAACATCTCCCATCCGGTAACAACTTATTGTAATTACAAATACAGTGGAGCGTCGACATACAGTGGTATGTCAGTCATCCGAACGTCCAATTTTCCGAACTGGCTTCATGGAAAAGAGAAGTAACAAGAGCAATAGCAAAGATATCGAAGTTACCATTCCCAGAAACTACAAAAACCAGTCATCACTTCACTCCACGAATGAAAGATACGCAATTACAAACTTCTTCGAGGAAAACCACCACCAAACAAGAAGGAATTTTGAACATCGGAAGTGATTATCAAAACCATCCGACAACATTAATGTGGATAATCGAATTTCACCTTTAGTACTAATAGTGAACGAGTTAATTATTAAAATCGATCGTTGCTCAGGATGACGAGTAGTTTAACTTCTTTCGATCGCATTTTTCCATGAAATATTGAAGTCATGTAGTTTGGCAGAGCTTTCAGGTTTGAATTTTTATAGATCATGAAGCCAAGAACTGTGTGCCTTTTTAAGTAGAATACTCGTATATCACCTACTTGAAAGAATCAGATTCATGTTCGATGGAAGTGGTCTACGAAAATTTTACTGCGTACACGCCTTCTTATCAGGTATTTGCGCACACGTATCATCAGGTAAAGGTAAAAAAATGGATGTAATTATATTTATGTCAAATGAGACATTAATAGCGAATAGAAATAAAGAAAAGGATAAGAAAGAAAGAAGAGGCGAAGAGGTGATAATTAGAAAAAAAATTGGTTAATGAAACTTCCAGATTTTGCCATTGTAACACATTGACTTATCTCAAAATATGTTTTCGACGACATGACCGTCATCATCAGTGAATCTCTGAAGGTCGGAAATTTCTGTCAGAAAAATGCTTCTGCATTTTCCTGCCAGATTTTTCGGACCTCCGGAGATTCACTCAAGTTGATGGCCATGCCATCGAAAACATGATCTGAGACGAATAAGTGTGTTACAATAGCAAAATCAGGAAGTCTCATTTATTGGTATAGTAATGGTAACGATACCTCACCTTCTTCATAAAATAATTAGAACAATTATTTTTTTAAACCTTTGAAGACCAACAAGGCAAGATATAATTCGAAAAGTTTGAATAATTTATCGTATAAGCAAAGTTTAATTCACCTTTCTGATAAGAGGTATGCAGCCAAATTACAAGGAGGCGATGTGGGTATTCTGCTTAAATAGAATTTTAAATTCAGGTAAATTGTCGGGTTTGGGATGCGAACGGAATGTAATCAAAACAAAAAATTAAGAAACTGAAGGGGTAGGGGGAGGCTGGCTAGAGGAAAGTTAAACAATACTATCTAAAATGTATTTTTTTGCTAGTTTGCATGCGCTCGAGTGTTTGTGCAGTAGCTCCAGAGAGTAAGTTATTATGTGTATGTAAATGTGTAGCGAGTGTGTGATTTGTGAAGAGTTTGAGAGGAAACAAATGAAAATACAGGTCTGAGCATGCTTCAGGGTCTGAAGGACTTGTAAGTGTTGTAATTATTACTATTAAATATGTTATGTTGTTTAATTGAATGTTATAGTTTGATATTTTTATGATTATATTTTCTAACAATTGATGTAGTTTGTTATTTCATCATTGCTGCCACCGAACATATAGCTGAATTTAAATTATGAAAAATATTTATTACCTGTTATGATAATCTAAGATACTCGTGAAGTGAATAATGATGAAGATTGTCGTATTTTAAGTGAACTCGAACCTCTCATAGTGTATGAGGCCGCATAACCCTAATTATGACAGTTCATACTTTCAGCCGTACACACCCACACCGGCGCTAGGTCTGTGACCTTCTAACATGTGCGCTTCCAATACGGAACCTTTTTGGCACTAACGAGGAGAAACGTTTTGCACTGAGTGATGGAGGAGAAATGGAAAGTCACAATAGTGCTGTTGGAAAGAATTTAGAATTTCGGAGATATTTGAAATAAAGCACATTTCATTTTCTCTTGTCAATAAATACGTTAACATTGTTTGAAAATTCTGAAAAAGCTATTAAGAAATGGCTTGTTTCCTCTTAAAAGGGAAAAATTGTATTTTTGGCCAATATTGAAAAATGTCAAAGTGAAAATGAACTTTTCCTTACATTGCTGAAAGTAATAAGTATAAGGCATTTTATTCTACTTTTGCAATTATTACAATGGATATAACAAAAACTGATATGGGTTATATAAATAAATTGTTTCTAAATTTGAGAGCAAAATCTTTCAAGCCATATTCCCTTGCTACCGGCTTGACTCCTTTTTTTCCTCTTTGATGTATACAATCTGGTAACACGTAGTACTTATTCCGTCAATTAAGTCGCAACTTATTATTATTATTATTATTATTATTATTATTATTATTAAATATGTAACTCTTTTGTTAAATAAGAAACTGGAAATAAATTTCAATTATTATTATTATTATTATTATATCTTCTGTTATTCTGCACTATACGATGTGGCTTTCGAAATGCTGAAACTGTAAATTGCGGTCTAACACTTCATGAGTTGGTTGGGGAGTACGTAGTACAATCATATTCACAATAATTCCGTTCTTTCATGGAAACCTGATTGTAATTTTCTGCTTTTGACAGTATCTTCACTTCAGGAGACTATATCGAATTTTCTTTGTTTTCTGGTTCTTTTCATAACTCTTCTACCTCAATGAGAATCTTTTTTTAACCGAAACCCTATTAATAACAACGAGTGACCACTGGGAGAACTATAAGGTCTCTATTTTTCGCACATCTGCTCTTACGATTTTACTCTAAATAATATTATCGAAGAATTATTAAGAAAATTTCACTGCGTGCATTTCGTATGATGGGGTTTTAAGATAAAAATATTTGGAACTGTGGAAACAACATCATATTTGTGGAATTGCCGCGAGTATTTGAAATATATTCTTAGATGGAAGGTATTTTGAAATAATGGCATATGAGAATCTACCACTCATCATAAATTATAGAAGTGTTGAAAACAGAATAGAAGCGGCTACTTTTATTTCTTTGTAACTCTGGATTACGTGTGTAATTAGTATCAGTATATTTATTCAATAGTACTTACCTTGCGAGAGGAAATAACGCATCGTCTAATTGGATACTTTACCCATCAATGTTATGGATGACAACGTGACACCCCGTCATGACTCCTCCTCCATTGGGATGTGGTATGTCGGAATTCTAGGACAGTGCTTCTAAATTGCAAATGAAGATTGAACAATTATTTTTACTTATGTAACATGGGGATATATTCCACATTACAATTTTATATATGAGATATTTCGACACTATAATTGTTGTTATAATTGTAAAAAAAACTTTAAATGAACACCACTTAATTATTATAAAATAAAAGTACAGAATTATTTGCTTGTGGCATTCAAATATAAATAAAAATGTTCATAAACGTAAATTTTCTACCATTTTAAGCAACCTTTGCTTTCCACAAAGAACTGTTGAATTATTTATTTGAAGTGAACGATGCACCAAAGAGGCGTAGAGTAACCTTCTAAATCTTTCAAACTTGCAGTGAGCTGAAATTCCCAGCTCATAGTGGCTTTTTCATACATTTCCATCTGGTTTAGCAATCCAGAGAATGAAAATGCCATACTTTATGACCACATGTTACGTGTGTAACAAATGTCACCAATAATTTAAAGAAAACACCCAATATGTCATCAGTGTAACAAGTATTCTTCGTATAAGGAATTTTACAAAAAATTCTGTAAATCACGATTTCATTCGCCATCCAAAAAATCTACAGCTCTACGACGAATAGGAAAAATCATGGTTCAAGATAGTGAATAAGGGGTAAATATTCTTATATCAAAATACCCGTAAGATCATGTGAAAACTTGGAATTTTTTTGAGTCCAAAAAGGGGGATGCAGCGATGTCTATTCTCGATTCATATCGATATCTTTCTAAAATATTTAACTGAGTAAAAAAATCCTAATACAGTTTATCAGAATTGAAAGATTTCGATATCTCCCTGAAAAGATACGCACAAAATGATACTCACGTTTCAGGATTTCTTTATTTCACAAAATTACCCTGACTGATTCGCTTTTATTACGTTCTTGTAAACGTCACAAATCTAATGAAAACAGATATGTTAAATCAAAATTCTAACTAAAAGAATAGAAAGAATTCTAAATGAGTTAATTTCTGTACTCTTTCACAACTGATTTATTCCGTTGATACCGTAGTAGTCTTTCGAAATATTTTTAAGCATGTTAGTGACAAATCGACGACAAAAGTTTCCGACTTTCAGATACCCTTTTACCATCACCCATGTACACCTTAGGGATAAAAACATGTTTAAAATTTTGATATTTTTGTGTTATGAATAATTATAAATATAAAAATAGAGTTCAGAGAACTACTTGAGTTCTGAAGGGAACGTATTGGGTTGCATGTGTTGATAATTAACCCCAGTGAGAGTTTGCTGAATTCGCTCCTCCACTCTTCAGACGGGTAATTAACTGCCCATCAGCAACAAGAAGAATAACCTCTTTACTGCAGTGAATAGTCGTTGTTAGTTGTTAATCGTACAATTTTCTTACCAAGTAATTGCTAAAATAGTTGTTAATAATAATTCCATATAATTTTGCGATATCCAATTACTGGCTGCGGAAAGTTTCTCGTCTTTAGTTATAAAAAAGAAAATTACATTGAATTCTTTCTAGAGATACTGCACTCTTTACTACTTGCAGTTACACGCAAAGACGTGCTACCATCTGCTACACTTCTGTCGATGCACTAATCTATATCAGCTACATTGGCTACAATTCTTGGGTGTACGTGTCACTTCTGGAGTCAGCGTGGCTCAGTGGCGCAGAATTGCAGGTTGGATGGCCGGTGTTCGATCCCCGATGAGGTAGGGATATTTCATTACACCTCAAGATCCGGAATGACTCCCAAGCCCACTCAGTCTGCTGTAAAGTGAGTACCAAGGTATATCCTTTAAAGCTCTACCCTTCGCGAACCCCTTGGGCACCTTCGAGGCCTGTTCAGGGATAGTTTGACT
The DNA here is from genome assembly GCA_002313205.1 of Laupala kohalensis. Taxonomy (NCBI): domain Eukaryota; kingdom Metazoa; phylum Arthropoda; class Insecta; order Orthoptera; family Trigonidiidae; genus Laupala; species Laupala kohalensis. Next base: position 2,587,354 of record NNCF01126922.1, on the reverse strand, counting down.
TAGACGTGTCACTTCTACTGTCGTTTCGGATTTATACATGCCAAATTTCGTTATAAAGTAATCACATTAAAAGTACCATAACTCGTATCTTTTTTTAATTGGGGCTTTAGGGCTCACCAACAGCGAGGTCACAAGAGCTCTTCGTAGCTGTAATTCATGCGTCAAGTGATATGACGTCATTTGGCATTACTTTTTCTTATCACTATACCCAACGTTTTTTCTTCCCAAATATTTTTGGAGGTGTCGAAGCACAGAGATTGCTGTTAAAATAAGACATATTTTACCAGATTTTGTCACGTGCAAAGGCCAGAAACATTTGAAAGGCAAGATGGTAGGACTTCTTTAGTATTCACATTTCTTGGTGAAATCTCCGGAAAATTTAAAAGACAATGTTAATTATTTTATAATACAATTAATACGTTTTTTAGTAGAGCAGCTATTTGTTGAGTTACACAAGTACAATTATCGTCGAAATGGAGTTTATTTACAGTTCCAGAGACAGCGTTAACAATAGACTATCAGTTTCAACAAACCTATAATAAAAAATTGGTTTACTTAGGGTTGTCGTAAAATCTTACACCAAATCGTCCCATCTTGTGTAGATCTCAATCTCCCGTAAAAAGTGATCCAATTTTCTTCAAAGTGTAAATAAACATTATTAGCGTCTAATATAATAATTTATACAGAAAGTTCCGTGAAATATTCCTGTAAAACATGATATTAATATTTTATTTCAACATTTTTATTCATTTTAAAACTTATAGAACTTTAGTGAACACGCATAATATTTGAATAAGATATTTGGAGATGATGTAAGCAAATAGCAATAAGCTTATTGTGATTAATCAACTGAAGAGTTTCACGTATTCTCTATACGTTCATTACACCTTCATTTCCTTATTTGAGTTATTTGAGTGTTCCCATTGTTCTAAAGAAACTTGTACTAACGTGTTCTTGTACTGACGAAACTCAATTCACATTTTGTCGCACTATCTTGAACGAAAAGTGAAGAAAGGTGCTTTATGTTAAGATCATCATTCTAATGTTGATTTTGAGTCCAATCAAATATCATATTAGCTCTGTGCCACACAAGGCAAGCACGAATACAGTTTCATACCGAAGTTCCAATTTTAACTCCACAATTACCATCGTAATCTTCTCTATCATTACCACTAGTCTGCGACAGCGAGTTCAAAGAGTGACTGCTACACCATCACGACCACTACGTTCCTACTCTAGTGCCATCATCACCACCTCGGACCCGCCGGTCCCGCCCCCAAACGAGGCCTACGATAAATAACCGTCAGGAGCTGTGGCAGCACACCGGTGTACCAAGCTTCAGGGAACTAGTCTGGCAGTTCTCACTAAGGAAGGCTTTGCTCGCCTCAGGCAAGCGCTTTATGAGTTGCATGCTACTGCGGTTGGAATCCTCCAGGCGGTGACCCCACTCAAATTGTGACCGCGATGATATTTTCATCATGACAATAACTATTCCAGGACAAAAAAGACAATTGATGTTAGTTTTAAGTCATTGAGTGAATATTTTTAATGTAATGCAAAAACTCATCGTAAATGTTTTTCTGAATTTTATTGTTGCAAATTTGTTAACTGAAGTACGATTTTGAAGTCGGTAAATTTTTATTTTGAGTTCAGTATTCTTTCATGGACAATTTTCCGTGACGGAAATTTCACCGTATCAAACCCTGCAAACTCATGGTTAACGAAAAAATGGAGATGCGAGTAAGATTTTACCATCATATGCTCCATAAAAATTAACTCAATAATATAATCTGATGAAATTACGAGAATAATAAAAATACGGTATTGATAAAATTAGTACATTTTTTTCTAGACAAGAAAAATCAGATGGTTGATTAAAGGAACCCTACCTCCGAAATAAATTTACATTTGTAGGAAAATGTATTTTTTTAAACTAAATTTCTTGGAATATATACTTCTTGATACACTGTCCACGTATTTTTTTCTCAAAATCAAAATAGGGGCTGAGACACTAATCCCACTTGCAAATATTTTCCATCTTTTTGTTTCTTCTGTAAGTCATGCAGTGAAGAGTATGTCTGAGATAACAATCCTTCGCTTGTTTCCTACAATACACAATAGTGTCGACCCCAGGGGGGAGAAAAGGTTCAGGTGAATAGGAGGTTCGTTTTGTTAAGATACTTCCACGGTTGTTGCCTCCGATGAGTGAAAAATTCCGGAACTCGTTACTCAGTCCAGTACATTCCACACCGCGCCAGTTTGAAACTAGTGTCCACACAATTAGCGATCTAACTGCGATTTCCTTTCGATTGAGTGATATGATGGCGAAAAGAGTTCGTGCGGCAGGACTTTGCCATCAGGAAATCTATTCGTCTCATCCCTCACCTACCATGGGAGTACCCAACGGAAGGAATCATCCGTTCGATCAAGATTAACTCGATCTTAACTGGTCGTTCCGAACCAACATTGGATCCACCCCCAGTATTTCGGATGCATCGTCTCCTGATCGATCAATTGAAATAACCCCCCGTCCAAGTTGGCCGACTAAACTCCGATGGATGTGGCGACGCTCCGACCGGACTTGTACAACCATCGGAGCTCTGGAACTCCTTCCCCGCCGCACTGAACCCCATTGAGAGCCATTCTGGCGCACGTGCGCGGAGGGATATCCGCACTTACCCTAACAGGTAATTCGTGTTTCAATTTTAAAAGCTTCGTCCGACCGTAACCAACGTACGGGGTTCCGAAGGCGGCGTTAAACTCGTTTAAGAAGAACCACTCGCGAGTCATTTACTCTTAGGTACCCAGCCCAGAGAAATTCGTGTGATTTTAAAATGTAAAAGTTTCAGTTTTTTTTCTGTTACATACAAATGAGCATCCCCATGGATTAACTAATCATTATTAATAGTCAAACGAAGGGTTGGGAAAGTGGATATGAGGAGTATGATGGCAAGTATACAATAATTTTTTATCAGCGTAACACCCCTGCCCATTAACAAAAACGACAAAAAAGGTATGGGAAAAACTTCTCTACGTGTAACCCTATAAATGAACTACCCTCATAGAATACATACTTGTCAACATAATATTACTATTAGTGATTGAGTAACAATTAAACATTTACTTTGTCTTGTAAGACCAGCAGTGATACTACTACAGCTTCAATGAACCAGGAATGCAGTCAGCAGACGAGAATTCTGCCACTTATAAAAATATAAATGAAAATGAAAAGGATTAGGAGCTATACGAATAGATTATTATACAAGGAATAAAAGGCAAAACGAAACTAAAAAGAAAACAAAATATTTATACAAAAGTGTATTCCAAAAATCTTTAATATAAGAATGTAGTGCAAAACTATGAGTATAAACAGTTTCATGATAAAGTATGTACACATTTAACAAGAAGACATCAATGTATTTGACAGTAAACATCAATAATTTCACAATACATCATTTTTAATGGAAGTGAAAGTATTTTTATTCCCAAATCATATTTCTCAGATTGAGGAAATCAGTCCAACTATTTTGGAATGTAAAGTAAATTTGTTTTATGTTTTAAATGGTGGTCAATACTTTCACTTTCATTGTCAAATTTAATATAGTTTTCCAAGAATATTTACTAAGACATTAATAACCACAATTATCAAAATAGATTTTCTCTTGAGATTCGTAACTTGTGCATTAAAACCAACAGAATCTCACAAACTCTTTATTTCATAACAGACAATTCAACATACTTTTATCCAATTTTCAACATTAATCTTTAAACATGAGGATGGTACACAATAAAACATTCATCTCTCATTTAAGCACATTGAATCTACACGGAATTCATTCATCTCTGTAAAAGTAGTATCAAAAATCTTCATCTTCTACTTCATTAAAAATATACAAAGACTTTCCCCCGTAGAGGCGAACTTAACTCATCAATGACTTATTGTATTCAGTTCGGATGCGTTAGCAACCCTACTTTCGGCATGCTTGCCAAGCTAGTTTAGAGGCAAGGAGAGTATTGGGTGAGTGCCAGAAAATTGTACTTGAACCAAGGACACTGAAAGAAAATCTGTCCATGTACCGAGTCTTTGAATTTCTCGAAGTAGATAAGCTGGCTCATGAACACGGGAATGTAAGGATCAACTCGACTTCGATAAATAATGAAACTGAGAAAACGTCGTCGCGGTAGAGAGTGATGCAAATTAAATTTTTACCTAACGAATTTACTCTCACCCACCTAACTAGTTTCATCTTAGAACGAATCTACAAAGCACTATACCTAACACTCGATTCCGAGCATTTCAATGCAAATTAATAAAGTGAACAAAAATATCCTGTCTCACTGAACTGTTTTCACAGCCAAGAGGTTTGCCGTAACATTGTTTCACGACTTATAATTCGTATATTCCCACGACTCTTTCGTCTGAGAACTAATGTATCATGCCTCATCATTTTAGGAAAATCAATTTCTCGCAAAATACGTTCAGTGATATTTATATAAATGAGATGTCACTCCCCATCATCGAAAGTTTGTGTTTTGTCCATGAACATATCAATTGCTTCCTCTACTTGAAGATGGGGATAACTTTATTTTGGAATGTTATGATAATGGAGCCCAGGAAAGTGAACAAGAACTCTTAATAGTGTAAACGGGAATATGGAAATGCTATTTACAAATTTACATAAGGTTTTATAACATTATAATGACTAGACATTTAACACACATCATATAATTTATACAAATACAACCAAGAATGAAAGGAAGCTGCCACAATGAACATGGGCAAATTTTCTAAACTATGAAAGCAGAACTGACTATTCCTAATCAAAACGAAGTAAACAGACTGTTTCATAATAAACTGTCCATAAGTATACAAACAATAATACAGCATAGATCTTTTTTAACATGTGGAAGGAATGCACTAATTGGCATTTTATTGTACGAAGGAAGAATACACTCCCTCACTTTCCTCCAGCTTCTCTTCATTAAATATAACATCTGATCATTCATCCATACATCCATTCATCTCACTGGTAAATGCAAATGTCCTCATTTCTCGTCGTATAGAGATCCAACAGTCCACTCAGCTTCACCACCAAAAAAGGAATCTGAAACAAAAAGAAAACAAATTGTTACAGTTAGCCATTGATAACATACTTAAAGAACAGTGTTAAGCAAATTAAGGTCTATTGCGATAGCGCTCAATGAGTAGTGAGACAAATAGTAGCGATAATGTGGATTCATGTACGTTGCAATGAACGTCGAAACAACTCCGGTTTCGCAAGAACTTTCCTATGCTAAGTTCGCCCAGTTAAAGACTATATGATGACCAAGACATGTAAAGAGTTTACGACCGATCTAAAGAAGTGGACGGAGCAAACTCATGCACTACCATCATCTCCCCCTGTCAATCAAAGAAGATTTTCACGAAACAAGTTTGCAGTCTACTACACAAGACAACTTGTCCCGCCGGAAACATATGCCCTGGTTATGAATTGTTTCTTTATGACTAGCTCCTGAAGTTATTAAAATTCCAGAATGTTATTCATGCTAATTCCAATTATTACATTACAACATCGTCTAATTAGAACTAAAATTATTCAAATGAGCTCCAGGGCACAGACAAACGGAGAACAAGCAAGACGTGTGTCGTCGTTGAGTATGCGCATGTCATACATAAACAAGAAAGCAAACGAATTCTACGTGCAGGAGTAGAAAAATCCATCCATTGAATCACCGAAGAGTTAAATGTCTTAGAATTTTACTTGAAAAGTGAACACTAGACATAAGTACGACTAATGGTCATTGCAACAAGGGAATTGGACGCAACATGATCTGTAAATGAACAGGTTCCAATACTAGCAGAAATAAGAAGAACCTATAAAAAATATTGAAATAATATTTTGTATTTGTAGCCAGGAGAAACAACTCGAATGTCACAGTAAACAATAAAACTCATATAATAAAGCGGAAACAGAACAAGCATTTGTTTGAGAACTACTTCATGAAATAGCGAGATGAATACTCCCGAGTGACTTTTTCGTGTTTCTCTAAATCCACGTAACACTCATAACTTCAATAAATGGACAAACGTCAGAAGGAAGTGGATATTACAAGTGGCATAAGGGCTTGGGCTGAAACGGGAACACACATTTATCTCTCTCCTCCTCGCGTCATCTCTCCGCGTAAGACGGCTGCAGCCTCGATTGGTTCTCCCCAAGGCAACGATCGATGTCACGCCCTATCGATAAGCCTAACCGGACGAAACTCCGAGCGGTAATGAAGGTGTGAGGCCTATCGGAGAAACCGAACGGTATTAATTCTCAAGGCCCATTAAAATATGAGCGTAAGACATACACAAAGATGTATCTCATGAGGGACCCGCTCCGATTCGGGCATGAATACCAATCACGAGGCGTTTCCGTAGACCCCGGTTGTCGCCGACTTACGCACCTCCCGTCACCCTTGCCATTGGTGGTGCTCCCCGAAACGACCTTCTGGGTTTTTAATTTATGAGAGATGCCTCCGCACAAGAATCAGTATGAGCTGGAATAATTATAAGCACTCCGAGCACGAGTCGGTAAACCTCCTTGCCATTCTTTTCAAGCTTCCTTGCTCCCTTTTTCTATTCTTTGAAGATTGGTCTACGCGACGGCCCCCCTCGCTCCGGTTCACAAAAGTAGAGCAGTTCCCTTTCAGGGTAGGCCTATCCGCCGTATACCTGCGAGCGATATTTTATTTCTGCCTCCACAGATATGTATATACGCCATTTCAATGACAGAGGAAAAACTGAAACAGGTCTGGCAGTTTGTACGCAATATCCTATTACATTTCACGGACATTACGAGTCCCCCGAACAAAAGACAGAAGGTACCCGGCGGGACGGGTATCATGTACCGGCTCCAACGATACCTCTTTAATACCGAAGTATGTCTGACGAGCACTTCCTAAAAAACGAAAAAATAACAAGTCGTCGAATAGAAGGAGAGGCAATGGCACAACTCATTAATCAAAATATTACAACTTACATTGTTAGAATGTTCAGAATCTCCTTCCAAAAACAGTTTTGTTTCTCGTCATTAAGGTGAGTAAAATCATTATTTGAACTGAATTATAAGAAAATTAAAATAACTGATTATAATTTGAACAAAAAAACTCAAATTTTCTCTAAATTTGTAACAATTTTTAACTTCAAAATTACAAATAAGTTTCTTGAGTAATGAATCAAATGACCTAATCTAATACTGTTTACGTTTCAGATTACTGAAATGTTCACACGCGCAACACAAATGAAAATGACTCCAGCTAATCCCACGCGCTCGACGGCTCCATGACTGAAAGGCACAGGTCGGGTCACAGCACGGGGGTGGGGTGGACGGAAGAGGGTGCGTCGAAACGAAGAAGGGGTGAGAAGCGAACGCCAAGAGCCCGCGGCACCGCATTCTTTGCTTTCGTGCGTGCTTCTGGGCGCGGAGCTCGGCACCCGATGACCCCACGGCGACTCCACGGAGCCACCGACCGCGAAGAGGTTTGGAGAAATTGATTACGACAAGAGGACGAAAACCGAGGACGCTAAGTAACGATTTTGGTAGATATTTTGAGCGACGACATAACGAAAAAGAACAATTCTAAAATAATGTTTGCGAAAAGAATACTTTTGTTTACGCACGAAATAACGTTTTAATTATGTTGGGTAATAATAAAGCTCTATTCGTTCATGAATACACATGCGACTTTTGCAAACAATCAATAAAATGAAAAATAATCAATGACAGTTAGCTTTTGATGGGAATTGAATAACTTACATCTGAAAACATGTTGCAAATGATTACCGGGTAAAACTAGAAACCCAAACTGAATAAACAGCCCTTGACATCGCTGCAGTTGCTGCCTCGCTGATCGCTGAAACGATTCCATAGATATCATGGCAAACAACCGCAGACAGAACGAACTTGGGGGAGTAAATGCTTCGTAGACCAAATGAAATAAGGTCCACAAGACTCCGAGTGATTAGGATCCTTTTATACATATTTCAGAAAGTTAAAAACTCCAGGAAATGTTATGAACATGAGGACGAGACGATAGAGAAGAAAAAGCGACGTTTTAAAAAAAGAAACACCACTAAAGTGTTGATGAAATCTAAAAAACAATTAAAACTAACGCATCGAGGACTACGAATAATACACACACTTCTGTTTTACTTGATATTTTGAGTGAGTGACGTTGATCGAAGACTGCCCTCAGAAGAACCCACTACTTCCCTGACCGATGTCTTTCTGCCTTCTCGTGCGCGATATCAGCGACTTCACATGGCTAGCTCCTCCCTGCACCCCCCACCCCTCTCGAAGTCACTGGAGGACGTTGGTCAACCGCAACTGCCACGGTTACAACGGCTCATGTTTTCCTAACGAGGGCAATGTCTTTGGAAATACGAATATATCTAGACCGATCTTACAGGTTCTTTTATAAGAACAGCAAAACTGGGGCTAAGACCCCTTCGTGCAATAACGCTGGTATTGTACGAAGGCGCGGCTTTCGTTTCAAGGCCGAGGGGATTCCTTTATAGCTAAGAAATATTTTAAAATATCTTTTCAATGCGTGTTCGTTCGAGTTTGAAAAAATGTAGACCGAAGAGAAGAGGGAGAGATAGATAGAGAGAGAGAGAGAAGAGAAAAAAAAAGTTTTGAAGGAAGCGGAGGTAGAGAAGGTGGGAGCGCTTTTGTGCGCAGCCAGCCCACCGTGTCGGAATACCGCCTGGCTGAATGGAAAGCCAGATCTGCACAGGACAAAAGGCGGCTAGCGGCGTCTAGGAGTGTCAGGACGAAGTGGGGTGCGGAGGGTTGGTGCGGGGCAGAGCGGGGTGGAACGGAGGAGAGGAGAAGGGACGAAGGTGAGGTGACAAGCAGACCTAGTACAGGAAGCTCGCGCCATGGTACCCGTGTATTGACGGAGTCGTATTCGAGGGTTGTAAAGAACTAGTGAACTGGAAGCGGCGGCAATGCCGAGTGGAAAATAAGAACACGCGTCACCGCAGAAATAAGACGTAGACCAAATCACGTATTTTAATGCGCCTGAACATTTTTAAAACTCCATAATTTATTTTGTTACTGCGCAGATTTTCAGGAAACGTAAGAAAAAAAACAGTACACAAAATTTTCCTAAAAATTGATTTTCTTACTACGAAGTTCAATGACCTAAGCTTCAGGGTCAACTAATAATTTGTTCAATATTTTTAAATCACATAACGATAAGAATTACCAATAATAAAAATACTTGAAAACGTTACGTTGTCTTGCACCTCCGCCCAAAATACTACCTTGGGATTTACATACAACAATAGAGAAAACTTGTTTTGTTCCTCGAGAACACACTTTTTTATAATGAAATACGTTACTGATATATTATACCCGGAGCAACAACCGGTTACAGGCGATGGGCAGTTACGGGCGGAAGTAACATGCGGGGCGCCGGTATGTTTCTAGACGATTCTCCATGGTCTTTGAAGGACACGCAATAACATGATCGCTTTACATAGTTCAGTACACTTCCGTTAGTTACGATACTAAAAAAATTGAGAATCATAGAGTATTACATAAAATGAAACAGAAATTATAAAATTCGATAGTAAGGAAACCGACAAGATTATATCGACTCCCGGATACTCGAGAAATTGGAGAACATTTATTTATAAACCTTCCCTAAATCTCACACTGAATCCTTAAAACTCAATTATAATGGAACGGAAACAATATTACACGATTAAAAGGAGAATAAAAGTTACAGTTTCGACGCTGGTCAACTCATTACACCGCTGACGAATACTACGGCTTCGCTGCGGGAAACAAAAGAAGGCGTAACAACGGAGAACCGTCGGCAGCCGGGGAAACGTTTTCTTCCGCTCCCTCCGCTGCCGCCGCACCATGTGGGAGAGCGGGCAGTTGAGTAGAGACTGCGGAGGGGAGTAGAGCGCAGGGCATGGCGGGGAAGGGGACGAGACCGCAGTCGCATATTATGCGGCACTGTGCCTTCGCCGCTGGCAGTGAGGGAGAGAGACGGACGCGAGCCATATGGTGCTCATGAGCGACAGACGCTGGCACCCCGCCTCCGCTACGTCACCATCGCCCTCACATCGCCTCCGCACAGGGGGGGTTCCGAAAGCGCGCGCGAAATGTTGACGACCCGCCCCGCCCATCAAGGAATCCGAGGCGCAAAACCTCCAATACGCAGAAGTTTTTCGTATTGCGGTAGGATGCATGATGTCATAACACGTACCCCGAACTCTACCTTCCACAGCAGTGAGTCAACTGCACGACGGTTTAAAAACACGCAGAGCAAACTGTTTTCTATTTATATCACCAGTGTTATTTCAGTCTTCGAGACTTCACAATGACGAATAAATCTATCGTGAGAACACTATAGGTGCTAAGACCACTACATAATTTTTTTCATTAAAAATTATCAACACGTCCTATACGAACGGGATTTTCGAGAAATATGTGTCACGTTTTACATTTTGTGGACTAAACGATATTTTTCAGAAAAGAGGACAAATATGACGTTAAAATTTTTTGCCGTGTCGCTTGAGACAAAAAGCAAATATACAAGCTTATGTTAAAGTTGAACTGTGCCACAGACAATGCCAATTGATTTATATATAAAAAAATAAATATAAGAATTTACTCTCCTAGAACTCCTTTTGTCATCAGAGGAAGAAAATATTTGTCATTAGAACTAGTGAAGAATACTGTACCACCGATATTTAGAAGCTTATTGTTTTTATTTTGTAAAATTGTATTTGAAAAAACATACTTAAAAAAGATGAAATGCTTTAAGAGAAAAACGCAAAAAAGGAAGTTTGTATATTTCTAAACAAACACTGCAGGACAAAACTGAACAAATAAGAATTTTTAATTAAGTCCGTCAAATGTATTGCTCGAATATTCGCTGCTGTTCATTGCTGCTCGAGCTTCAAATGCCACCCAAAGCTCCCCTTTCTGCCCCCACCACTTATTTTGTTTATTCGATAGGTAGGCACTGCCCTTTCTACAAGAACAATTCAATGATATACGTGTGAAGACCACTAATGCGAGGATATTACCTCCATGACTACGCAGTATTGAAACGTATTAAGTCATTTCGGTGCATAACAATGGCGAGGTCTACAGCATCTTCCTATAGTGTTTGGATAACAATAGCTAGGAGATGCGTGCTCGCCTGTGGCGTGATTAGCCTCTGCATATACGACTGTCCCGTTGCCTGAGCTGTTTGCTACACCTCCCAGAAGCAGTGAAAGAAAAGTGAAAACAGATGCCGATTAGAAAGATCAGTACGAGGGATTAAGCGAGTAACCCATCCGGCCAAAAATCAAACTGCATCTCTAATACTTCGGATTTCACGGATTTTCGTCACGTTCACCTACCCAAATTATCATGTATAAGTACTTTTTCTGTAAAGTAATCACAAATATTGATGTAAGCGAAGAGTTCATAATTTAAGGTAAAATTAACTTTTTTAAAATATATAATTAACACTAGAGCTGAATTAAGCGATCTCATGACAGAAGACAATCAAACTTTAAAAGGTACGCTTACACAAACGGCACGCCATATACAGCCATACATATAGACAGAGATAATCAATTTTAAAAGGTGTGAGCTAAACTAAAAAACTGAACTTACGGTTTCTTGAGTAATTACTGGCATTTTAAAACAACGATGTTTAATATCGAGAAATAGTTATGTGAACAGTAAATGGAATATTACTCTCATTACGATAAAATATGGTACGTTTAGAAACAGAATTTGTATATTTTTGCGTGGGCTATAACGTAGCGTGTTTTGCGGATTATTGGCGACTATTGGCACCCACCGAGCCAACAATTATCAACGTAAATGGAGAGTGTGTTGTATTTGGTGTCTACAACTATATTTCAAATGTACTGGAAACTAAAGCGAATGAAAAATAAAAGACGAGAAAGAAGCGGCGAGAACATTTGGTCTCGAGATTGATGCAAACACTGCCGACGTGTAACACTTCTGTCTAGTCGAAGGTGAAGATTAGCTCAGAGCTTTGCTGGGAAATGTATAACCAACAGCTACTACTTACTGAAATGGTAGAGAACATAAACTGTAAAGATATCTTGTAACCTTTTTGAATAATGTGACTTGAGTTCCAAAACCAGAACGATTTCGGTGACCCATCGTATTAGTAATATTCGAGGAGACGAGTGTGTTTCAAAAATACAGGTATGTGAAACCGAGAATAGCTGCCACGGCGTGTGTCCATCTCTCCCAGGAGGTCTGTCCGTGGGGTTCTCTCAAGTCTGACAGACAAGAGTCTTTGGAAAAGCCTCAGCCACCATCAAATATCCCTATCAGCCAGCAGCGTCCACAGGCTTCGAGGAGGAAGGTCCGTCTCCCCTTACCATACCTCGCTGCCATTTCTATATACAGTCTTAGGAGGAACAACGCCAACAAAAGATCGAGGCTCTACCTGTACCCGCTTTTGAGGAGTGTGTTTGGAGGGAAGGAAAGTGAGAGGAGGACCAAGGAGGCCAGGGAAATGCTGCCAACGGGAAATTAACTTCGTTACTGGCAGGTCACTCGAGTATGAGCAAAAGAGGGAACGAACAGGTTGAAGAGGTATGAATACCTAGAGAAAGACATAACTGGTGTAATCATCATTAAATATTTATTGGTAAACAATGTATTAATTTCCAGGATAACGATTTAAGTTACAGTGGATGATAAACAATGCAAGGGAGAATTTTGTACTCTAACTTCTTGACTTACGAATTCATTTTATTACTTAAAATATGTTAAATTGGTCATAAAAGAATGCGTGTCTGTAAGTTCACATCTCTACACTGATGTATCAGGGTAAATCTCACACTCTTTGAAATGGAGTGTTTATATAGTAGAAAAAAATCTTGGCGTATTTTGTGGGTGTTTGAGAATATCCGAGATAAAGAGATAAAAAAAAGTAAATTAAAGATAAAATGATATTTTATCTAAAGCAAAGTCAGATGAATTACTTTTACTTGAAAAACAAACAAATAATGTGATAATTCTTTCTATTCACAGAAATAGGACAAGTCAATTACTGCTGAGATGTAAATATGGAAAACAGGACAGCAATAATGTACAATCGTAATTACGATATTACAAATTTGGAAATAATTTTTCTTGAGGAGATTGATCAATTCAATGATTTACCAATTCATTGAAAAGAGTTCTGAGATACTAATAGCAGGTCAATTTTTTCTGAAATAAAAAATTTTCTAAATGCAATCCTTAAAAACAGGTTATGGTAGAAATTCGTGGATGTCTCTGTGAAAATGTGCTGAACGTTTCATTAGCATGAATAAATGAACAATGGTAAAGGTTATATTGATGTTATCTACAAACGTACGTCCACGTTTATTAGTCAAGAGAAGAAAATACTAGTTTACAAGAAAACTCATCGGGAACGCACGAGGGTAAAACAGTCACGTTTTGTGTCGTAGATTCCTAACGAGGGCAAAATAAATCAGTCGAGAGTGTGTACTTCAATTTTGTTTCCGATCAATGCAATCATCCGGCAATTGGGAGATGGAATCAAATTTCAAAAACCTGCGAACTATCGTTCACAAGTATTCGCCAGCTTCAATACGCATTTCAATTTCTCGGGGTAAACCAAGTACAAGTTCGACGGCGAGAAAACTGGTCGGGGCAATCTTGAAGTAATTTCGGAGTCCTCATGAACCGGTCCCTGTTTCGCGTTCGTGTTCATGTTTTGTCCAGTGCCAACGGCCCGCGCGAGCTGCTTCTTGCTTCCGAGAGTTCCACCCAACTCTTCGTCTCGAATTTCTATCGCTATTTTTACGGATCGCGTCTAGGTTTCTTCCTACGATCCTCAAGACATGTTTCCGAAATTTTGAATGAAAAAATGTCTTCAGGGTAACTAGCATAAATGTAGCATTGACATTTCTCTCTGCCCGTCTGAGTAGTAGTCTGCGCAGAATATAGCGGGATAAATTTCATAGATATGTCGCACAAGAGCAGTTTTTTTTAACTTTTATGAACCATTTCTTAACGTTTATTACGAGAAACTCGAGTAATCCCAGAAATAGATGTTCTATATTAAACTTTTCACAGCTCGAGGGATATTTTTAATGATCTCAGACAACTATATGCGACATGAAACCGACTTAGAATTAAAACAAATAACACGCTAAAATATCTGTGCACACTAAGGTATTATGATGAGAAGAGAACTTAGCGGATTAGAATAACAAACTGGTAGACACCGGCTTTCCCTACCTGGTTATGACAAATCATTTAAATATCTTTTGTCTCCCAATCTTGTGACTACTTCAGTGCCCGCCAACGGATACCCCTCCCTTCCACGCCAGAAGAGGTAACCGGAAGGTTCAATTCTCTCCCACCACTTCGCAGACCCCTTCTCTCACCTCCGCTGCGCGTACCTTTCCTTTTTTTGTTCCATCCCCTTCTTCTCCTACCCTTGTCCCATCCGCTGATCCTCTCTGGCAACAACTTCCTCCTTCCTTCGTCGATGTACGTCTTCGGTGGTGGTTTTAATTAGCATTAGAAAAGGCACAGCAAAACTAAACCGATTTTTTCCGGCCGAGTTTAATGCCTGGATGGCAGGATATCTCTGGGGAAAGAAATGAGATGGAGATAGTCCTCGCAGGCTCCTCAAAAAAGTGCACAACGAACGAATATCCGTGCTTGTAATGGTGGCCGACCGAATGCAACCGGTGGGACGTTCTCGCCCTCTTTGTGGGTACCTCATGTAAGTACCACGTGCGTCACTAACTCATGCAGCGAATACTATGGACAGGAAAATGGAGATCTCGCGTCTCACATTTGTTCATGCACAAAAGTCTCCTCTCTTTAAAATTGCTGAAAGTGAGCTAGCTGTGAAGAAAAACAGAATTAAACTAGAAGATTAAGTGAATGCTTTTAGGGGATGAAGTTTTAGCGCGGTGAATTAGAGGAAAAGCTGACTTTCAAAAGAAATAACTTAAAGCTGATCTAGTTATAGTAATTTCATATACTTCGGCGAAGTGCCTCTCAGATTCTATTTCAGTAAGTTAATCTCCTCTTTAAAAAATATATTAATAAAAAATAAATACATTAACTGTTTGACTATTCTATTAGAAAATTGCACATATTTAATAATACAACATAAAAAATATCTAATATAATAACCCACAATGAAAATTTTAATAAAGAAGAAAAATAAGAAAGGGTTTCCTAAGTTAAATTTTCTTATCGGTCAAACACCAGGAAGCATGCTACTGCTGTTAAGACACTTGAGGTAATAAGGCAATCCCGTTGAAGAATTTTGGGATACTAATACAGCATCAAACCAGTTTCCGATGGCACGGAAACGAGTTTCTTAAAATGTTGGATCATAAAAAGTGGATTTACGAAGATTGTAGGGAAGGAACATGTTGCAGGGTGGTGCTGTCTCCTGATCAGCGGGTCTCTGTTGTCTGTTGATTAGCTAGATTTGAAAAGCGAGAAGCTTAAGCCACAAGATGTCAGCGAAATTATGCTCTTTTTCTACTCTCGAGTTAGTTTCGTTCTCTTCAACAAATTCAATGGAGGGTTTTATTATGTCAATGAGTTTCGGACTTGTCTTAGAAATTAACTATTTCCGCAAATCGAAGTAAAAATAAAAATTAGAGAAGTGACATTAGAGATAACCCTGAAAAGTTTGAATTTTTGCGGGGAATCAACAAAAATTACAATCAATAACAAAATGCTTTTGCTGATACGGAATAATACAACTAATATCTCAAAAATAAAGATCATAAAACGATAGTGAAAATGAGATGATACGAGAAGCAATCTTAATTTTACTATATCACAACAAAAGAACTTATCTCTCCCACACGTCTAAATACCTATTAATTTTTACTTCAAAGTAAGTGAAATAAATTAATACATCGCTGGTGGTAATACCTGGAGTAAAAACGCATTATTCCAGAAATTCAAAATAAAAGAAATATTTACAACAAGCACATATCTCAGTTCAAGCAATTACGACACGGAGAATTCAGCAAAAAGATCCATCACCGTGAAAACGGACAAGCAAGCCACTTCATCTAGAATTGAGAGCACACAGATAAGCGCTATCATCGCACATACATAACCTGCTTCCTGCTTCGGAGGAATTACGCCATCATCGAACGAACTAAACCAAACACAAGCTACATCACGTTGATCGCACAGGCAAAGTTGGTGAGTACATGTTTGCAATGGATGTAAGTTCACATGCACTCACTGCAGAAGAAATGTTACCAACACGCGTGAACGTGTGTGGATCAACCGGCGCAAGTTTTCATTCTTAAAATTCATTTCATTTTCATTCATCATTTCACTTTCTTAAAATAATTTCACTTTCTTAAAATCATTGTTTTAGCGTGAATATTATTCTACTGGAATTAATTTTAACCCCTAACATAACATCAATAATTATTATTCACGTAAGAAAATAGGAAACAAATCATTGTCAATACACAACTTGGAGCAGAGCACAAAAATTATTTCCTAGATTAAATCGAATTGCACGGTTATTCAGAAAGTAAACAAACCATTCTGAAATCAATATCATAATATTTCTAGAATGGACAAAATCTTAACAATTTCCAGCAATCCAACATTAATGGCAAGGGAACAATACGAGCCTCATAACACAATTTTCCAAAAGTAAACAATACAGTTGCTCGTGTCTACACTAATAGAAAAAAAACTGCATCACTTTTTAAGTGCCTAATGTAGCACCACGATCCGCGAATAATCTCATAAGTCTTACGTAAATAATGACTGGAAATCACATTGCTCGCATCGGTAATACACATTCTATCCCGAGGGTTTGTTTATGTTTCATGAGAATGTTATTCATAACAGCCAAACCATTCACAATTTACCGAACATTACGTTACGAAAATGCCGCATTTTAGATCAGAGCCCTCGAGAAGAAAAACCCGCCCCCTTGGTTTTGCCGCGGCAGACAGCGGTGCGGCGTGCGCGGACTATGTCAAGGACGCAGTTATGGCGTGTGAACCAGAACTTGAACCTGTGGGCGCCGAGTCACTTTTCCTTTGCGGAGCGTTAAGTAACTTGGGTTCAAAGGAATTCCACGTCTCGATGCGTTTTGTTTCTAATATTGACTGATCATGCGTTTTAGATAACAGGAGTAGCCGCCACGGTGATGTAACTCGAGCTCACGTACAGAAATCGGATAAACCAAGTCACCGAATTGTTTGGTTCATTTGAATGTCTTCACTTAGTTGAAGAAGAGTAAAACTCTTTTAAATAAGCACCGACGAGTACAATTTAGTCAATAATAATTCAATGTATGACGAGCAAATTATATCACAAATATAATTATAATTGAACTAACTTCCGAGTGTCTCGTTACTTATACGATATGAAGAGAAACAAAATGTAAACAAGACATTTGATTGTAAATACAAGAATGACGACGTGACTTTAAGCAAATGTCAATTGCATTAGTTGTGTAACTGCAACAACATTCAGCAACAAGTTACATCAATATTACAGTTACAAGCGTGCTGCGCCGACTGTGTGCCACACTCTTCATACAATGTACGCAGTCAGCTGCAGCCGCATCTCATCAATCCATGTCTAACTTTACAAATAGTGCCAGCCGCATGCAAATGCACCGCGATGTTTACTTTCAGACCGTAACGGGATCCTTGTCCGCGTCCTTGCACTCCACCCGCGCTGCGCAACCAGACATCAAAGAAAACACGTGCTCGTACTCACCATAGTGGTCACTGGCTCTGCTGCCACCAGGAGATGACGTCCAGGAGCTCCTCGTCTTCGGGACTCATGGGCTCGTAGTTCTCGTAGGCCTCTGGACGGTAGGTGGACGGAGGTGCGTACGCGGAACCTGCAGAACCCGAGCCTTCGGAGGCGTAGCTGGGTGTCGGGGAAGACGACGCTTCTGAGCAAGGTGGCGACAGCTGCGCGCCGCCGAGAGGCAAACCGGTGGGTGCTGCCACCGCCGGGAGCATGGTGTGAGCGACCGGAGCGGGCACGGACGCCGTTTGGTAGTGACAGGCTGTCAGCATCGTCACCGACTCGGGACTACTGGAGTAGTAGCCGGTGTCGCTGGCGATCGCGGCGGCCAGAGTCGTCGCGGGTTCCGGGGTCGTCGAAGACGCCGACGACGTGGAAGCGGTCTCGGCCGCGTGGTCTTCCAATAGTTGCTGCAAGCTCCTGATGTACTCCACGGCCATTCGGAGGGTTTCCACTTTGCTGAGCTTCTTCGATGCACCGCGGCTGCCTCCGGGGCTGGGTGCCGGCGTCGAGAGCGCGGCCGCCACGGAGAGCGGGATGCGCGATCGCAAAGTCGCGAAGCCGTTGTTCACCTGCTTCACGCGATTGCGTTCGCGGGCGTTGCGACGCGCGACGGACGCCGGCTGGTGACCCGGCGCGTACGCGAGGTGTGCGCCGTGCGAGAAGTTGATGCGGCGTTTGCAGCGCAGCATGTCTTGAGCGGCAGCGTTGGCGGCGGCGCTGGCGCCGGCACGGGCATCCGCCGGCGCCAGAGAACGCTTCTGTTGCAACAACGCCTTGGTGGCAGAGCTCTGGTGCGGTGACGCGTTGCCTGCCATGCCGTCCATGCCTCCGGAGTTGGCCGGCTGCATGAGTCCACTCATCGCCTTCTGGTGAGGTCCCAGAGTCATCACGTGCAGCGTCGACGCCGTTGCCATAAACGTGAAAAGACGCGTGGTCACCGGCACTCTGTGGTCCGGCGTTGAAGACGAATTGACACAGACGCGGAGCCGCCGACGGTTGTGGCCTTCCGCGCGGAGGTGTTGCGTCCACGGAGGGCCGACCCAAACTGAGCGAACACGCTACACTCCCGCTGCCTCTACCCTGCGCGCCCCGACCGACTCACTCGGCGCGTCAGCACTGCCGCTAGAGCTCGCGCCGATCTGCGCTCCTCGGTAGCGACTCCCGAAATGCTTGTCTAAACTGTTAGACCCTGCTCTATGTACGGGTAAAGATACAACTCTGCTTACCCCCTCCACCACATAGGCACCGCCTCCGTCGCCACCACCGCCTCCGCCGCGCGTCTGTGTGAGTGTGTATATATGTATGTTAGAGTTAGTAAACCCCCGAGCCTCGTTCTCCCTCCCTTCCCCGCCCTACTCCCCACCGCAGCACCACGGCTCCCATTTAACCTCCCCTACTTCCACAAAAAGAGTTCCCTCTTATGTAGAGAGGCCTATTTCCCGTCCTCCTCTCGCACCGTCTCTCTCTCGCGTACCCCATCAACAATGCGCTTCAAATCAGAAAGCTCCCCGCTCGGGATCGCGGAGGGGGAGCGGAGAGGGGTGATACACGCTATTGTGAACCTGAAATGTTGAAGGCTTCCGTCTCTGTCTGGGCGTCTCCCCTCTCCGTCGCTCGGGCGACCGGCCTGCCGGACCCCCTCTCTGCGGCGTCGGGCGCGCGCCGCGGCCGGCCGGAGCGCGTGCCTGCGACGCGAGGCGCATGGCAGAACAGGCTCCCAACTTCTTCTTCCCCCCACCCCGTTGACGGCTTCCCCCTCCAGCGTGCAGGCGGCGCAGCAGCAGACGCGCGCAGCCGCACTCCGACGCACGCCGCGGCCGCCACCGCCCCCGTCGTCACCGCCACTGACGGGCGCCAGGCAGCGCTGGGAGCGCGGGATTTATTTCACAGGTGACTGCGCTGGGAGGAGCTTCTCTGCTCCAAATGATGTACTGTTCCATCTCCACAGGAAAAGCTCCAATAAAAGTCTCTAATTAACTTACACCAGACGCTCTTCTCGATTGGGAAGAAATAATCATCTAATTCACCCCGTGTATTTCTCGAACATAATCTATTTTATAAATATGCAGACATGATAGGCTTTATCAGAAAACTTATGTGTATTTTACGGAATTGTCAAGTGAATATAAACCAAAGAGTTGAATTTTATTACTTTCTTCACTTTTTTTAAAAGAAAAACTGATTATCTTCATTTTTGTTGACTATTGTATTTGGCCTAAAATACATGAAACTGCGTCCGAATTGATATTTTCATATCAGGCCATCCGACCTCGAGCATTCGCCTCTGAATTCAGAATATATTCATCCATATGAATTAAGATTTTAATGACGTACATTTTTAATATTATTTCTGATATGATTTATTTATGATATTTTCCGGTTCTTACGAAGTTAATTACAAAGTTATCAAAAAATACTGTCCAAATACAATTACATATCATTAGTCTCAATATACACATCTTTTGACAATTGAGAGATAAATACAACATAACAAGTGTTCAAATAAAATTGTTTTCTTCACGTTGCGTGAAAAACACAACCACTTTAGGCACATATAAAACATATAATTTTAATACTGATGTTTTATCGTATGCGTTAATTCAATATGATTTGGTGACTCGTTTGAATAGTTTCCGAAATGTTCAGAATACCACTGAATATTAAGTAGAATATTATAGAAATCCTGGAGTTGACGAGCATACTCCTCAAAGAGTGCTATTACATTTAAGGACTATCATTGTAATATTTGACCACATCCGTAACATGATACATTTCAGCCATCTGAAGTAGCTTTCTAGGTTCAGGTCCGAAGCAAGGAATGTGAGTATTCTCGATATATTGAAATACGATATATTGAAATACGAAGCGTCGACAATTTTCTAGACTTTTGTCACCCTGTTACTTCCATTCCACAGAATCTTTTTGTTTATTTTTAGTTCCGCGCTGTTGCTATATTCCAGGTTCTGGACAGAATAATGATTCACGGGTCTGGTGGCTACTAGATATCTGGTGACGCATGTATTCCTCTTACTGTTGGCATCTAAACAAGGAATTTGATTCAGCTTCACTTTTTCCAATTTCCACTGCATTTTTTCGAGAATATAACAACGTAAAATGGAGATGTAATATAATATGATCATACATAAATGCAACATTCAAACAACGTATAAAGTATACTAAACATGAACGAGAAAATATTTTATTACAGTGGGTTATCAGTTTATCACCACCCAGTGATACCAGCATTATAACATTACGCCATAAAATAGAGCTGAGACGGAAAAACAAAGAAACGATTGTTAGACGAAGTCAATGAGATCAAAAAACGTCGCAAGTGTTCGAGACGTGCCACCATCCTCAGCTTCGCCGCACGTCTGTTCTTTTGAAGACCAACAAGTGAGACGTGGCGGTGATGGGGTGGGGGATGGACGAGGCAGTCGGCGGCGAAGGGAGACGCGAAGACACGGGTGCAACAACGCCA
Source organism: Laupala kohalensis (assembly GCA_002313205.1). Lineage (NCBI taxonomy): Eukaryota > Metazoa > Arthropoda > Insecta > Orthoptera > Trigonidiidae > Laupala > Laupala kohalensis. The sequence goes on along the minus strand of NNCF01126922.1, from coordinate 2,566,036 downwards.
CTACCCCCACCGGCGCCACCGGCGCGATGCCACTGTGTCGGGGACGTCTTATAAATATTGCATCGAGCACCCCAATATGCCGCTTCCATCATTATCGCGCAGATCGTAAATGATGTTTTGTAGCGCGCTCTCCACAAACGAAAAACAGAAACGGACGCCGTACACGCATCACGAACGTACCACAGTTCCATCGATGTCACCCGCACTTAATTGTCCACAATTAAATGGAACTAACGACAGCAACAACGAACAATCGCATTCTACTTTCCCTCCCCGGTGTTTTCTTCACATTCCGCTCTGCAATTATTACAAATCCACGACGCGAGATTTCCGCGTAATAGCAGAGCATCAATGAAGTCTGCGCGCCGACCCACGTCATGTAAATTCACGCGTCCTACACAGAAACCTTGCGCATCGCCAAGTCCCACGCATTCGCCGCTCCATTGATTCGCTTCTCTCAATGGACCGCCACCCGCTCCTTTCGAGGAAACTTGCTCTGGGCTGAGGTCATTCTGTGACGCTGGAAAGAATGTCCGGGGAGCTCGAGAAACGAGCTTTGTTTTACGCGCTGATTGATTGCATTCGTGAACGGAGCACTGAGATGACGTCGAGCTCACTCTTCTCCCTATCACATATTCACACTAGGATAGTTCTTAAAAACTAAAATTGTGAAATTTTTGTTTAACATATTTTAGGGGTCACTCCTAAGCGTTAATATTTTGATTTTGGTAGTGACCCCCTAAAATGTATTTTTTAAATCTGAAAATTTTATGAAAATCTTATTTCAAGACACCAAACAAAATAGTAGGGTATCCCGTTCAAATTTCAAAAGTATTTTAAGACCCACCCTGATTCACTTACGCAAAAAAATTCCTTGTCTGTATTTTCTCTTACCATTTCATTTTATTTCATGTTGAAAAAACAATCTGGTCAGTGAGGTTTTTTTTCGAAATTTCTGGAGATAACATTAATGTACCGTATTTTGACGATAAACCTTAGAGCGTATTATGTATTTACACCTCATTATTTATTTTTTGTAGCTTTGACGATAAGTAATTTGTTTCCATCCCTTTACTCGCAACTTCAGTGTTTAGGTTCTCAAGATCGTACATAGGTTTCACATCAGTACTAGTAATTTTGGACTGACAAATTTTTTAAAAATATTGCTGTTCCATCTTTCTGTGGCACTCATATTTTGTGACCTTTTAAGCTAGTTTAAATGACTTTTATGAATGAAACACGGTATCTTCAAAATATTATGTAAACTCTTTGCACTTGCTTGAAATAATTAATTTAATATTTTGCCTCATGCTCGAAACAATCAAATCAGCATGAAGTTGTGAACTAATGCGTGAGTACCAAGAGCTTCGTTTTATTTGTGTCTTCAACGCGTCCACCATTCAGCTGGACTGGAGGACTTGTTAACCCTGATACGAAGAGCTGACCCCTCGGGAGCATGCCGAGCTTGAGAATTCGACGCTATGTCTACATTACCAACGGCGATAATTATTTTATTAACGTCGGGATTAACTGTTAGAACAAAACGTTTGCACTTGTCTTGAAACCTTATAGTTTATTTTCTATCATTCGGTTGGGTAACACTATGACGAAGTTAACAATTTTGCACAACGTTGAGTTGAATTTAAGATTGCATCATCTCGTTTAACTCGTGGAAATATTTTTGGTTTCATCGAATCATAATGTTCTTTTGTATCTTGAAAATGGATAAAACATGAGTAAATGTATTTGCTCATCTAAAGCTGTACGTTATCGGTGGAAAACAATCCGTACAACCGAATTTTCTCTCAATTTAACCGACTTATTAATAATTCAAAATCATCTGAGTAAATCGGAAAAAATCAATGGAATGTATACAACGCCGGGTGTATCGATTCCCCGACTCCAGCGGGTAATTTCCGAAAGACAGAGGAAAGGTGTGCGCTATGCAGGAAATAAAATTTTCCTCCTCAAATTGAATTTTTGATCTTTTATAAGCAATATGATTAGTTCAACGGGAAAAACGTTAATGAGCGTCATCAACGATTTTGTAGTTTGCATATGAATAGGTTTGCAAAAAAAATTCTGTTCCATATTTTGGAAAATAAGAGACGCGTATTTCTGACTTCAAATTATACATGACACAACTTAAAACTTGTGGAGAAAACTCTATAAAAAATGTACAGAACACATCACCGGCCCGGAAATATACAGAACACAACACATGGGCTGGAGACCGAGAGCGAAACTGTAGTCATACAACGCTGGAAACTGCGATGTAACAATTCCCGAGAGCGTTTTTTATCTTCCAAGCAACCATATGAACGACCGGATGTTGACGCGAATTCCTCGCAACTCTTTCTTCTCTGTCCCTCTTTGTTTTAGTATCCGACTCCACTAGCAGAGGAGAGAAATTAGAGCCTGATTATTAAAAGGGACAAACACATGCATTTAAAGTATTGGGTTCATTATTGAGTATGGAGCTGTTCGATTTACGATTATCATTCTGTCTATGGAATTAGAAAAGAAGGAATATAGTGTCATGTAAGAATGCTCGATTTTTTCAAAAACCATTCTCCAAACAACTCCCACAGTGCCACATACATATAAATAACATTCTAATTAATATACGTGAAACGGACAGACCCGAACGCAATTGGAGTGTAAACAAAATACTACACTGTACAATCCTTACAAAGATACTCTCAGACAATTCTTATTAATTAGCCGGATGACACATGCGGCGAGTATATTCCCAGAAAGAAATACCATGCGGCACGCACACCCAACTTGTTGCTCGTGAGAGCGACTCGGAGGGAAGCGCGTGGTAGCAGCAGCTTCTCCATCAATTCCCCGCGCAGCCGATGCCAACGGATGGTGCTGCCGAGCGGGAGCGACGGCGCTTCGAGGAACTACCTGCCATCAGATTTGGAAGCAGGTAGGTAGGCAGGGTTGGATAAGAGGCGGGCGCCCGGGGCGACCGCTGCGGCGGCGTCAGCAGAGGTGAAGGCGATGGACCAGAAGAAACGGCGTGTACGAAGACGAAAATGGAGGAAAGAGGATAGTGTGAGCAAGTGATGTCGAAAGAGGCGGGAAAGGTAGTTAGTAAATCTGAGAATATTTTTCAGATCAAGAAGAGACAGTGAGCCAGTGTTGGAGACGGAATGTGGATGGAGTGGAAGTGATGGATAAGAACAGGATCAGTTTCACCGAGGGTGGAACTGTTGCCACCCCATAACGGGGTAGCGGACCAAAATCACGAGGTCGACGCGAAGAATCACCTCATTAGCAAATTCATTTTGTAGAGGGCGAAATCAATTATTCCGACTCTTACTCATCACAAGTAATGAAGGAGACATTGCACCCTTCAATGTACGTCCCTGAAATGAAGAGGTCTCGAGTTACAACACTTTTCGTAACAGTTCGCGTTAATTCATACTTCTGTGAACATTGTATTATTTTTATGTTATTTTAAATTTTTTTTCTGTAGACTCTTTCGCATGTGACCGTTACCAGAGATGTCAAAATTACACATATAATACTTAGAAATGTTATTCCAGTATCATCGGAAACCAAGGGAAATAACGATCTTCATCTTAGAGATATGGAAGGAACAAATCTAAACATCTACGAAACCGATATTGCATCAAAATATATTCCCCGGGGACGTTACCCTCAAAACCTTAAATGGAGATCGAAAAATATCTGTCGGAATATCACATTTTCTATACAAATGTGTCCACCAAAGAAATCTGATACGAAAAACTCAAATGATAAGCTATGTATCTAAATGGGTCCAGGGAAGGACATGTGTCGAAAAATCTTGATCAATGCGTGAGGTAACGAACAGCCAATGTTTATCGCAGCAGTCACTCACCGCGGATCGCTCCCGTCTCCACTCCGTCAGTTTTCGCAACCACCCTCCCCAGCACCTTACATCTCTTCCTCTTCATGTGTGAACGGTTTCCAGATCTGTTTTTTTTCATTTATTTGTTTTACGCATCGCTAATCTACAACTCATTTAAATAGGACTCGCCTTCCCAGAATCGAAGTTGGTTGACTGAGTTGAATTCGGTAGAATATCTAGCTAACATCGGCATGGGGAATATGAGGACGGGTCAGGACTGAAATCCGGGATCTCCTACTCTGACCATAAGGTTGTTATCCATTGAAGCACCTACGGTTAGTGCCCCCGTGGATAGAGCAGGAGTTTCCGGTATGACGAGGGACATACCGAACATTACAGTACTACATGTAACACTCGAGTAGGTAAAACTCAGAAAATAATCTCTACAGTACGAATTTTTATAGTAATCTTTAATTAGGGAGACATAAATTGATTAAATAAATAATGCAAGACTTATCACCTTCTATGGACGAACAGTATACATTTTGTGATAAAAACTCACTACGCGTCGACTTGTTTCGGTTCGTTAATATATAAAGTCATAAGTCTCGCATTATTTATATAATTAGATTATATAATGGAAGTTAATTGTTGTAGACATGTGTTGATTTTCGTCGGTCGAGATGTCCACTATGACTACTCGAAACCATGATTACGGCTGCGCGACCCAACGGACAACACATCCCTTTTCCTCTCTTCGAAAGCGCCGCCACTGCATTGAACATCATTAGAGCCGTAATATTCGCCAAGCGGACGACAGTCATTCTTCTCTGCAACGATCAACTTAATCTGTGCAGGCGCGTGAGGTAAATCGTGTCTTCCCTCCTTTTCCTATGCTTATTGTACTATTTACATTCAATTTTAAATCTATAGAATAATTACATTATTAACCGGTATTACGATGAACTTTCCACAATATTTGTTGTGATAGTTTCTTTATCTCACTGCATTTAAACCCTTGGTTTGGGGTTTCTTCAGGAGAAGCCAATGACAAATTGTTAAACAACAGAAAACAGCATGATATAAACGTAAATAATTACAAAAATTAGGTTTACAAAACAATCAGCAAGCACATAGACATGTTATAAAGTAGTATTGTAAATAATAATTTTTCCGGGCGTGCTTCCATTTTAACTCTCATTAGTGTTTTTAAAAATATAATTTACTATATGCAATGTTTATAACACTTTGTTTCTTGTAGGTTATATAACAAAATGTTACCCCAGTATATCAAGTGATCATTTCTTTGCAACTGGCTGTTTCTCATCATCGCACAAAATATATCGAAATCGTCCATAAGAAGGTCGTATGTCGTAATTTATTTTTTTGTCTGGATTCTCGCCATATTAAACGGTTTTGAATACAATGCGAGTACATGAAAGTTAAGTCATCAATTGCAGGAAAACTAGAGCTGTAGATGAACATTCAGGAAGCGAAGTCATAAAAACCATTCTAGCCCAAAACGACGAGGAATTTGCTAGCGTGAGACGTGGCAATTAAGATTAAATCATTCTCTGAGAGTAAATGTAGATATGGATTCTCATTGTGCTACGAAATCCTCTCAAGTTGTGTTATTTTTAATTGATGTTTCATTTTCGTACAATTTATTCCTTACACTTCGTGGGTCTTGTTGAAAAAGTCCTTTCCACGCTTTTTGTTGGAACAACGAAAGACAGTCCATGGACATGAAATGGATCACTATAGTTCTAAAATTCGTGGTGCTTACCTCATCGAGTACGAGTGTATATCACGTGAAACCTCCATCCTACCCAAGATCGATGCTAGTACGTCTGGCAACGAAGTAGTTGAATGAGATAAAATAAATCTGAAACAAATTAACACAATATTAATTCACTAATTCTACGCGCAGGAGAATGCAAAATAGAAAAACGGAAAAATGCAAAGCAAACAGTTTATAATTTCGATGGAAATATATATTTTTTAATTGAAAATGGAAGAATGCTTCTCGGTATCGTATGTTTAAATGTTTTCCTTTCAAGTTTACGCAATCGGAATAGACAATTGCATTCCAAATATTTTTTCTCGGCAGCAAAAGTATAGAAGCGTATTGATTTCTTAACCCCAAAATTTCACCTCAATATCCTTTGAAACAATAACATTTAAGTGGAATTCACATACTCGTCTTCTTTTGTTTGAGTAGCTTTCGTTGCAATGCACGAAACACAGGTTGCGTCGCTTTGAGCAGAAGCAGAACACCGTTTTCCAATTTGCTTACAAGGCGAATGCATGCTGGAAGACCTGGTGCATTTTAATAGCGTTTCTCTGGGTTCGGAAAGTTCAATGGCTTTCCTCAAACAGGCTCTTTGTTTGGAATAAGCAATTTTGCATTGCTTTCCGGCACGCGGGTCTAACCAGCGGGACTGTTGAAAATTCTCTTCTTTTCTTATCAAAATATTTTGTTTTTCTGCAGAAACATTTATCCTCTACAAATTGACAAAATATTTTATTTCATTAGCGAATCAAATATATTTTTGACTTTAAATTGCTATGTTCAGTGAAAAATTCTAAAATGTGAGGTATTTCCCGTTTTATATTTACTTAGACAAACGTCGGTTCGATACCATCAGCTTCAACCCAACATCTCTCCTTCCCAATTCCCTTGCCCGAGTCACGGTTTAGGTGGATGAGCACGCCTCAAGCCCTGAACCTCGCCTTAAGACATGAAATAATAATAATAATAATAATAATAATAATAGTAATAGTAATAATAGATATCCTTAGTAAACTGGAGTTAATATTTTCCAGTAATTATTTGGCACCTTTGAATTACACATCAAATGAAATTATGTAGATCATTTCATATGTTGTAACTATAAAAAATGTTGCACGTAAGACAACTTCGAAAGGAAAAAAAATAACCCTTATTATTTTTGACTTGCCGTTTCAAGAGAGAAACTGAAAATTAGTGAAAAAGAAAACAGTTTTATGGATCATATCTGGATAATCATTTTATAATTATAACTGTGTATAAAAGACTGATCTGTTCCCAGAAGTTGTATTATGAAACACCTCGCTTCCATTTTCTTTGCTTTTAGAACAGCGAGACTACTTCTGGAGACTACTTCGTTACTCGAGAGCTCGGCACGCAAGAACAGTCGAAGCGTCTGGCTGTTACGTTCATGGCACAATCTATCGGCGACTCGGTGAACTCGTTGGTCGGTCGTGGCGGCAACGGTGGCAGCCACGCGCCTGTAGTACGTTTTGCGGTGAAGGAGGGAGGGGAAGGCGTAGAGTGAGGAATACAGTCCGGCGCCGCATGCGCTGCTCTCCTCATCGCTGCAAGCGAAAGATGGGAGCAAGTGCGTTCTCTTTATTCGTGTGGGTTTCGGACGGAAGTCGTCACTTTGGTAAGCAGATTCCTCATTAGCTCGTACAGTACTTTTGTTTTTCGAACTCATCAACACGTTTCCAGGGGCGTTTCTCTCGAATTAATTCTTTAATTGCAGACATTCACGCTTCACTAGAAGTTAAACTTCGTCGTAATAACTTGATAGCAATGGATAATTAACTCCTTAATCTACACCTCTCAAATGATGATTGCTGTCAGGGACTACGCCATGAAAACGTCAGGTGTACGTCAGGGTGTACGCCCAGAGTTTCATGGTACAAAATGTATATCAACACTAATAAAAAATATTTCATAACAGCGTTTTAATAACGTTATCCTTTTCGTCAGTATTTTAATGAAGACATTCCCCCCCCCCTGTTTTTGGTATTATTTTTTCCCACACTACGACGACGACGGATCAATGACTTATCACTAAATATTATTGGTGATCTGCTCCTCTAGACGTCTAGTACTTGAAGATCAATACGAAGATTCAGTTCAATAATACTAACTAGTCAGAGCAACCTGCTGCAGGTTGATTCACAAGTACAAACGAGAAACTTACAGTTCATCAGACATGGATATATAAATTTGGCCACGTAAAGCAAGTCTGAAATTCAAACCTGAACACAACAAAGTTCGAATAAAAACCACCGTAGAAAGAAAATCGGGAAAGTTATAAGTTACTGATCACCAGCATCTTTAATTTACAAGAAATGGAAATAAACATGTTAAGTTAACTTTAATTGATAATTCTTGTCGGACACATCTCCTCAGTTACGCCTCGTTAGTAATGCATGGATCGAATATCGGTGGAGCGTATAATAGGTGATTGCATGTGACATGTATACAAAAATTCTTGTCTCATTGATGTAATAGATCTCACGGACTAGTACAAAACCTATCAGGCAATTTATTAAACACGATGACTAGTCTTCAGTATCTTTACAGTGTGAAGTGAATTAACACTATTTAATTAAGTTAGGGCATTTAAGTGTATTAATAGGGAATCACAGAACAACAAAAATGTTTGTCAACGTGCCACATTTTGAACAGTCGTACCCTGCTTGTTACCAGGTAAATATAAATCGTTGTAAAGGATAAAATACTATATGTGTAGAGACGTTATTTGTTATTTTTGTGCGGGCTATGATGTAAGTATTTTGGGGACTACAGGCAATTTCGATTATCGGCTACCACAGAACCGATAATTATCGCCGGAAATCGAGAGTCCTACCCAATACGAATATATACAGATCTTTATAAGACAAACGGAGCTCCGCACTCATAGAAATCTTTGTACATTGAATTGCAATTTTTCTATTCCGATAATCAAGTTTTTTTCGTAATTACTGTTATTTGAGTATTTAATAAATGAACATTACATTCTGGGCGTTTGAGGTATCCAAACTCAAGGCCCAACAGCGTCTCACAAAAACATCCCCCACCAGTCGGCGCAACGAAGCTTTTTCACCCGTGAAATGACGCCTGTGTTTTGTCGCAGGAATCAGAAGCTGGATGCAACGCGATGCAACGCAGACCCAACGCGCGGCATGACGCGTCGGAACCTTCCGCGTTGCGGTTGCGCGCTGATTTGTGAACATTCCTCTCTGAGGGGACAATCCGGCGAAGGGCCCCTGCACTCCAGCCGCAGAAAGTACGCACCTCCGATTCAATTCTGGGTTGCTTCAGTTTTTACGGATAACGCGGCTTTAGGTGAAACCGCAATCCGATTTTGAAGGAGAAAAATCTTCGGTGGGAATTTCTTTCGAGGGAATTAATGTAAAATTGAATCTCCTCGCAATGGACTATGTCTGCGGTCTGATGCACAGTACCGTAGCGAGCTTTTTAGGACACGTACACAACAATATAAATAATTTCTGTATAAATCCAATTATCCAAATTAATTGAGGATAGAGCCGTTTCCGAAATGGAGAAATTAGGATGACTATGTCTGTAGCACAGAGAGTATGGAAAAGAGCAATAAGACCGAAAAAAAAACGTCACATTAATTGATGAAATTGAATGAACAAGTATATCGAGATCTATTATGATTCAAATCTACGTTCTCTGGGTACTGTATGCACATTATGCACCCAACCAGAACTGGGAGTGTTAGAGTCACTCTCACGGCATTGTTTACGCGATGTCGTTTTTTCGTTATTCATAAATTCGGTTCATGTATCTTCTTCTAATTCGATTGGGATAAATAGGAACTCGGATTATTGAATTCCTACGGTACATTTAAAATAAATAAAATTGGTTCACACCAGTTTTTATGAAGAAAAGAGAGAAAATCCAAGATCAAAATAAAGCGAGGTGATTTAATGCACAAGTTTAGGCAAGAAAATGCGATGTGTCTTCGAAGAAAGAAGTTTAAAGAATTTCATCGTCGTGTTTCAAAAAATATTATTTAAATCATGCCAATAAATAGATATTTGGCGTATTCGGTGAAAAAGCGTACTGTGAATTGCCTTGAATGTTTTTAATGAATGAATGTTTACGTATTTACGGTATCTGCAAGCAGGGAAAAGGGTTCCCACATACGCAGTAACGATTTTAGATAATAAATACGATAATAATTATTGACTCAAGATAATAATTATTGAAGAACAAGCCAAAGAAGAGTATAAATTCATTATGTAACACATAAATGAACAATAATAATTCATAAGAATTGGTTCACTTGGAAATTAAATAATGTACAAATTGAGTATCAATTGACTTGCATGATAAAGAAAGCAACCAATTTGGGTACAAAAAATTGAAAGATAGATGTTCAATTAAATACATAAATCTGATACTAAAACATAAACATAATATAAATGAATGTGATAGTATGTTCGAAGGAGAAGAAAAGAAATGTAGACCGGATATGACTCCTGTGATTTCCTTGTAATTAGGTCCTTTTAAAATTTAATTAAGAAATTTTCGTTGAACTTTACGATCTTTTTTATAGACAAGTTTTATTTACAATTTGTATCAACGTTTCAACTTCTCTTCAAATCTACATTGGACTAATGTCTATTAGCGTCATGAAGACTTGAACAGATTGTCTATGAAGGTCGTAAAGTAGAATAAATCAAATTAATAGACGTAAATAACTAATAAGGAAATTTTTGATTTTTGATAATTTTTTTAATGTATATGAGCATGACAACAGACTACTATTTTTAAAGAGATCTCGTGACCATCAAAACTGGTTACTTTGTATTTACTGTTGAGTCTAGAAACCCATTCACTGGAACTCCTCGCATTACGTATTCATCCAGTGTCGAGAAAGGGGACGAAAAATCGGTTAATTTCAGTCCTATTTCTCTGTGGAATATTAAATTAGTGGCACTCGCTGGAACATGGATGCCGGACAGCGCAGGAAGCGGTAGGATGTTGTAAGTCTTTTTGTTTTATTTGATTACGTTCCTTTCTAGTTTCCTTTATCCCTCATTCAACCCATTTCTCTCATCTCTTATGAACTGTTAATAGTTTAATACTCATCACCAAATCTCTCGCTTTAAAATATATCTTCGACCTACACTTTTTTCTCATTTCTCACTCTTCAAATCTCCTTCCATCTGAATTTCTTTTGTTATCTTTACTATCATCATTTTTCTCCTCGGATGGATTCAGTCTTTTCTCCTTCCACATGAATCGTATTCTTATGGCGATAGTATCATCTTCAGAATTCCCTCTTCAACTTTTCTTTCTTTTTTTTTCAACGAACTTTTTCTCTTTTTGATCAACTTCTCCTCCCTTCTCTACTGTTTCTCGAACTCGTCTTCCCTCTTCCACATCTCCCCGTTTTGCTACCTCCACAACTGCGCTCTCTTCACGCGTCTCTATGTTATTGCCACAATCCGCAGTGGACCCCCAATAAAGTTTAATGGGTACAAGTGGCTGGGCGGCGCGGCGAGAGACTCAGCTGACGGGATCCTCGTCCTCTGTTTACGACGACTGTTCACACTTCGCCGACGTCCACGTTGTGTCATATCAAGCCACGGTCGGCGCGGCGGAGTAATGAAGCCTTCGGTTGACCTCCGGATACCTCCTTGGACATCCAATGGGATCCTGTCCTATCATTACGACTGACCCACATCTCGCATAAGTGATCGTCATTGGAATGACGTCATGTTAATGCTTTTTTTAACTCTCGAATCAAGTATCGAGCGAAACGCAATATATTACGGAACATGTATCGTCAACACCTGCAGATATCTCCTGAGTTACCTCCTGAGTTATCGCGGCTTCAGCAGTGATTGAGAATGCTATGACGGCACCGGAGTTACAAACGCTAAATCATGAGTAGCATCACTCAACGAGCCATGATTAAAAATAATTTATTAGGGAATTTCTAAATTTCTCCCGTTTTGTAATTTTAAGAATTTTAATCGTCCAAAACTTCCAATTGGGGAATTTGACGTAACTTGACGTTTCATATTACCCTGACTTCGAAAATACCAGTTTTGGTTTGATGATGATTTGAACGCTTTATCTGGTTCTGTACCTGCGAAGGTACTGTACATTTCAAAGCTTACTGGTTTCGGAGAAAAATGAAAAGTTTATTTTCAACCATAATTAATTAGCATTAATGTGATGCGTTATGTATAGATCAAAAAATATTTGCGTCTTTGTAACGAAAGAAATATCACATCCTTTGAGGTATTTTTTGATTTACTTAGATATGAAAGTAAGCCCTGAAAATGATTGCAACGAACATTGAGTCGTTGACTAGTATGTAGGGGTGTTATTATCACCCGAGCCCTCCAGAAACATTTTTATTCAGGATTATAGAGTTCAAGAAATCCTGAACACTGTGTAAACTTTGCGTGTATATTGTTTGAAGAAAAAACTGGTATTCATCAACATTTCAAGTACTTCTGCCGAACAAAAGAAACTATTAACCTGACAAATCTGTGGACACTACCTCACTGTAAACATTCAATACACAGACTCAATTGAAGAAAAGATAAGTCTTCCGAGAAATTAAAATCAACGGCAATGTAATAGAAAATTACCAAAATTTCGTTTCTTCGTCCTTACTTCGTAATTCTGTTTTATGTCGTATACATGCATGGAGAGAAGAGATACATTCGAACATTAATATTTTAATCACACAAATTGCTCACGATAGTTCAAAAGCGTTTCATTCTTGGTTCTAATTTTTATGTTGTAATTCCACTCCGTCTGAGTTTATTGGCGAAGAAAATCTATTCTTGATTGTTCTCGTAGCATGCGAGAGTGATAAGAAGATAATCGTCAAACTATGTGAAACTTGTGTTCGGGCATCAGCGTTCCGTCGAAGGTGTTCCGCGGAACCTAGTAATCCGTGAAAGGGTCACGGGGTTTCCGGGAGTTAGGAGAGGGACGTGATGAAGAAACGTAATTTTAAGACGATGAATAGAATTTAATTCTTCACTTCAAACATTTAAAAAATAATTTCTCTCAATTTGAACTCAATCATGATACCTACTCGTCATCCAACAATTAATTTATTTATTATGTGATACGCACAAACACAGATCACCCCGTTTCTAAGCTAAAAATTAGTTTAATGAAAATGAACAAATAAAAACAATTATTTTTGTACGTCCACTGTTACTTATTAACTTTATTCATAAGAATAGGGGCTCCTCCAAAAGAAGGTACATTATCGTAAGGGTTCCATTGAGAAAACAGTTGGGAAACGCTGGTCTATTTCATCTACGTAATCATGTTTATTTCACGAGCCGCTAGAGGTACTTTTATAGCTGCTGTTCCGAACACGAAACCGAAAAACAAGGAACAATATTTATTTTTTAGTCGAGGTATTTTCTGATTGTTTTAGTATTAAGATTCACAAATTTAAAATTAAATTTAAAATCTTGTAAAGTCTATGTGTCATAAATTAAAGACAATAAATTTCATTCTTCAGGTTACAAATCGTAAAGAAATTCTAACATTTTAATGTGTTATATTGGTAATGCTTTTTTTTAGAAATGCATGTTGCTCATACTGTGTAATTTTAGATAGTATTCAACCATACACTGACTGAGAAGACTGTCTGCGATGAACCTTGCGTATTTTTAGTAATCTATTTTATGTGAGAATGACAGTAATAACTTTCAAAGAAACATGTTTATAATTATTTATCAGCTCCTCAGGTATGTTTTGTATATATATTTTTAATATATTAATATAATTATTGACTTGATTTGTAATGTAAATCGTATATGTTTATGACAGACTACCATTTCTATTTTATTGTATTCTAGTCTAGCTCTGAAGAAGAGTTAAATATGAACCTCGAAACGCTGGCAAAATAAAATAATAATAATAATAATAAGGAAATATGAATTACTTATTTGATAATGAATGAACGTTAATGTGATAATATAAACTTGAAGAATGAAATTGATTGTCTTCAATTTACGACACATGGACTCTACAAGGTTTAAATAGTAAATTTAAATATTTATTTTTGTTCATATATTTTGCATTCTTCAATTTCAGTTTCCTAATTCATGCCGTCCAATAACTGGGTGCGTTTGCTCCGGAGAATCATTTCTCTACGAAGGTATTAGAGGTAATAGTATTCGCGAAACAAATAAAAAAATTTCGTTTGCACTAAACTTTAATCGATATTCCTTCAACGTCGTCATCATACGTACTGCTTTTTCAGCTAACTAGCAAAATTTAATGAAAACCTTTGAAAGTATTTTTGAGAAATTTTCAAATATATATATTGTTTTTCTACGGAACAACCCTTGATTTTCATGCAATAAACATTATATTATATTTCTTATATCTGCAAGTATTTTTCGCTTTTTGAAGAGTTCTACTGAAAAATTGGACAAAAATCGTTACTTCAAGATCGAAATAAATAAGTAGCAAAAATAAATATTTTTAATCAAATGGCATTACAGTCCATTCCCATCTTTTACGTTTTCATAATTTCAGTTAGTTATAAAACGGTTATATAAAATTATAGTTATAAAATATAAGTTATATAAAAATTTTCCTTTCAATACGAGTACAAATTTTTTTTTTCGTAGGATTAAACTAAATATTGGGAATACGGTATGCGTTTAAAGTTTTCCTCCATCTCGGGCAATTTTGATTTCGAAATATATGGAAGTAATATCAGAAGAGCAATGACGAATTTTTCTAAATTATCCAGATTCTAAGACCTGTATTTACGACAGGGATCCATTGAATTCCTTTCGTCTGAAAAAGGTCATTTGGATCTCCGCGGTCGATTCATCTCGCTTCATCAATCCCATCCATCTCTATTGCTTGATAGCTTCACGTGTTTTCGGAAAATTCCTCATTTCCAGTATATACTCCAAGTCATGCAACTTTGCCAAAGTTAAGCAATATGGCTGTCTAACACGAATTGCCAACTTCTACGCGTTCAAGTTCTAGCCAAACAAATATTTACAGTAGACACGAAAGCTACTATTTGCTGTAAAGAAATCCAGTTTGATAACACAACACAAGGACAACATTTGTTTCACACGCTGGATGCAGAAGGAGCAGAAAAGCGACACAAGAGCACGTTTATTGAATTTGTGTCAGAGGTTAGAGGTGGATTTAAGTTTCCAGAAATTCGAATCTCCTGCCAACATAACACGAGGTACAAATATTATTACTCCTATGGACGATGGCGAGGTAAAAGCGTTGGCTACATTGTGCACAACATGTTTACCAACATCTAGCCAGTTAGACTGAGAATAAATAAACAAATAAATAATTTATTATCAAGATAATTTATTAAAAACTTCCTACGACTACGTTGAGGACAATAAAATAATTTACTGCGACTAATAAACAATAAACTAATAAACTCAGGGCGTTTCAATTCATGTTTTGTTTTCTTAGGTTCAATTTTCTGGAAGCAAAGTAACATGACTTTGAGTATAAGGAACTTTCTTGTAATTACCATCTGACAAATGTTAA
Organism: Laupala kohalensis; assembly: GCA_002313205.1. Taxonomy (NCBI): domain Eukaryota; kingdom Metazoa; phylum Arthropoda; class Insecta; order Orthoptera; family Trigonidiidae; genus Laupala; species Laupala kohalensis. The sequence goes on along the minus strand of NNCF01126922.1, from coordinate 2,550,851 downwards.
TACATATGAGAATAAAACAATTAAGTTCTTGAACATTCATACTCACGTACATACACGAATCTGTAAAAGAATCACTCAACTCGTGTAAACTTTTTTTCTCATTTCTCAGTAACGTCATGCAGTACAGAGTTCTTAGAATTAATCGGGTCTTTATAATACGTTCGTAATGATAAATTTACAACCATTTATAATTATTTGATGTCTAATCAATGCCTGTTAATCTCTGTCCTCGAAAAATTTCGAAATATCGCAGCCCACATCTGACATTGGAAGAGTGTAAATAGTTTTGATCGATTGGACGAGTCAGGTCGGAAAGGAAGGCTTTGGATCACAGCTTAAACCTTCACCTCTTCCCTAGAAGCCATCCTCTCATTAATATCATTGATTAATACTTTGTATATAATAAATATATTTAAAAAAATACGCATCTCCATTTAATTTAATTTTTCTCTTAGATCAACATATAAACCTGTATTCCCTCAACCGCATAAGATAAATTGAGACGTCTTGGGGAAAACAAAAAGAATCATCTGAAATTACAAAATTATTTTCAACCAAAACATATTTGAAGTAAGAACTTGCATTTAAATATACTTTTCACCTCCTCGGAGTAAAATTGTAAATAACTGCTCAGTTAAACATGACGTATACCCTGTTTCAATGTTGATTTTTTTTTCTCCTAAGCATATAAAATTTGGCGCAAGTAAGATAAAAAAGGTTTGAAAAATGATATTTATTGATATATAAAAGTATTTAAAGGTTAATTAGTGTCTACAGCGCAAATTGTCCACTAAACTCTCTCTTTACTGGGCCCCAAGCGTTTTCATAATATCAAATATGTTGTCAATTGCAATATCACATAATTTGAAGAGGCTAAGTGAACCCAGTAATTCATGCGCACCCACTGTTAAAGAAGGAAAAACATGAGTTTAAATCTACCAAATTGCTATTTCACTTTCTGTTACTATTTTCTTCACGCTTCCATTACATGCTTGATAAAATCCTCTTACGCTAGTTAAAAATTTCAACTTAATGGACTGTTATTTCAATCGCTAATTATTTTCATTATTCTTTGCGGGGATTGTTCTGGCATTCATATAAAGTGCCCTTAACCGAGCATTTTCTAGCTCCATAATTGCAACACATTCACATAACACCATAACGGCGATGAACACTTAAAATATTACTAATAAATATACATGGTCATACGCAGTTTGTAACTGCTTTTTTGATAGTAAAGTTTATTTATTTATTTGGTTAGTGTTTGTTTATATGGTTTCTTTCGGCAGGGACCGCAGTCCGGGACACCGTTTATGTACTTATGACGAATCGAATTTAATTTGTATTTTAAAGCAAATAGTTCGAAGTTCAAACGTGCTTCCACTATTCAAAACATCATCTTCGTAATGACCCCGCATTTTTGACTTTATCTGCGAAAATGTACTTTTTAGAAATAAGATACAGTGATTGTTTCCTTAATATTATTTTTTCCGACCGGATTGTCTTTTAGTCTCTACTAGAAATGTGTTCCATCACTCTAGAACTCATGTATCTCGGATGTTTTGATGTTAGTACATGAGAGACGGATAGAGAGAGAGAGGCTTCCATGTCCAGCACGAAGGAGGAAGAGTGCCGGCCTCCGCTAGACCTTCAACTTTCTCAGGGTAGAGGTCATCGCGGGAACGTCCGCGGCCTTCATGTAGACCAGTCGCTATATTTCACGTTCGTATTTTTATACTTTTTCCCTTCGTAATATCAACAACAGCATCTGACGCTTCACATTTTATGGGTTAAAGTGTCTGTACTAACGGAAGAGTCGTAAGAAAATATTTTGCCAATAAATTCTCAAAAATATGTCTCAAAAGTAATACTAGCGCAATTACAGCACGATCATCACAAAATTTTCCTTCAACTTTGAAACTTGTGGAGAAGGTTCCTTTGCAACTGTTTGACTTTCTTCTTTTTTTAAATTAATATTTATTCTGTTGAGGGTGCTGCTCTTCAATCTACGTTTCTGCAGATGGTAGGTTGGTAAGTTTCACATTTAAAAAAGCAAATACTCCAAAATAGAATTACGAAAGAAAATGCAGCAAGGCATCTGCAAGATATAAATTAACAAACAAGAACTTAATATATACAATCACAAGTGATACAAATTTCAAAACAATTCTTATTGGAACAATGCGTATGCACACCAAGTAAAATTTAATTTATTTTGTGATGTACTTCCTACTTTCTTCGTCATTATAAGCTATTTTAAGCACGAGACCTATTTTGGTATGAGAATCGCAAAATCAAACTGTCCCACGACCCTCAAAAAGCTTTTAAGTTACGTATCTTATCTAGCTTGTTTTTGTGACCAGATGTTCTACAGAAAGATGTGAGAAGGTTTATTCTCAACTGGAATTAATCTCAGTCTCTTTCAAATCTTGAATATTATTTCTGCAGCGACCATGATTGTAATTTGAAAGTCATTCATGCATGGATCAAACAGCCATTCATTCTAAAATATAAAAGGCGGCGACATCAACCTAATTAATTATATACTTAGTATAAATTTTAATTATTTTGAAAGTGGTATAATGATTAAGTGAGACGAGTGATCAATAGATTTGACTCGTAATCACCCACCCAATAATCCTCTCAATAAAATTTAGGAACTAGGCTTTCATTCATATGGGTCGTTCTGAAATTTTAGGACAATTTCAGAAATGAAAAAAAAAGTTTGACATGAAATTTCATTAATTATAGGCAAAAAATAGCTCTTTAACCCTGTATTCTTCGAGATTATTTGAAAAACTATTGCTTCCAGTTTTATTTTTTTATAGGTATACATGAAACAAAAGTTTTTTACGAAACAGAAATTTTATTGAAAAAAATTTGACTCCAGTTGTAAATTCCAGTTGTAGAACCACAAATTCCAGTTGTCAATTTCAGTTAGCAATCCTTCAAATTTTGATACTTAAAGTATATAAAAAATTGAAGAGTTTCCAATTTTTGTGTGATTTTATTAGATCAATTGATGTACTTAATATTTAAAAGGATAATTTAAAAAATTAATATTTAATGGGAAATACAAACTCACTTTACCTTTAATTAAAATCAATAAATTCTTTTATATTGTAGAAGCAATGGTGCAGTAGTTAGCAGCCGATTTGAAGAGATTCAATTGAATAATATCTTTTGTCTTTGGAGAGGGAATTATATAAAAGATTCACGAATGATATGGCCATTTTGGCAAAGAGTGACCCTATTTCTTCAACATGATTGCAATACTTATTAATAATTTGAGGCACTAGGTAACATTTACCTCGGAAATGTCGAATATCTTGTACAAACAGGGAATTTTAAATTAAAAAAACAGAGAGCTGTAATAACTCACTGTTAATTATTTTTGATCCATTTCACGTTGTCCTACGGTGGACGAGAATGGCAGGAAATTCACTTAATACCTCGTCGACCGGTTGAAGTGACCGACGCACAAATGTTTTGCTTTATATGGAAAATAAAGCTGTAAAAGTTCCAAACTGATGGAAACAATGTTAGATGAAATATTTACTGTTTATGTATTCGTTACAAAATATATATATAATTATTCTTTCAGAGAAAAAGTTTTTTCCATTATGCCTGTTCTACTTTTTATGAGTTCAGACATGAAAATATTCTGATCTCAAAATCTCTCTTATACCATTCAAGGCTCCTTTCGCAATATAAACTCACGGGTCAAAAATTTAATTAAATTTTAATTCCTTTTTTGAATTTTTAATCTTACATTTCTTCATCCGGAATTGTATTCTTATAGTTATATTATTATCAGTATCATCATCATCATCATCATCATCATCATCATCATCATTATTATTATTATTATTATTATTATTATTATTATTATTGAACCTAGTAATTTTATACACTCTTGTTTGGGCTCTAATGACCTTTGATGTTGACGAGCCCTAAAGCCCCACGAAAAAAAAAAAAAAATACACTCGTGTAAAAATGTTTCGTAACACGATCGGGAGAAAGAACAGTACGGATGAGATGAGCCAAATAATCTATATTATATAATTTTAAATTCTATAACACTCCACAAAATTCACTCAGCTCAAACCACATAGATGAAATTGTTCGAATTTAATGCAATATAATAGGACTAACATTCCGTACAATTCCATTTTTCTTATTCCATTAAATTCTATTACACTCTTTTACTATGGGCCAACTTTTATTCCACCCATTTCTATTCTGTCTACATCTATTCGTATTCTAATTTTCCCCTACCTCACTGTGTCGACGAGGATTACAATTCTGATGTTAATCAGTAAATATCCTCACGTTTTCGTGGTACCCTCACGAGTCGCCGGATTCTATCATGCTCGTCGTCGTTCAAATGTACGCTCAGTCCCTAACCTACCCAACGACTCCTTGCGCGTGTATAATTCACTGAAGAGCTTATTAGGCGGGGTAGCAGTCGGCGGGGTGCGCAGGTCGGTAATTAAACCGAATATGGGTGGCCCGCGCGACACGATGCTGTTGTGGCTGGGCCAAGACGCATTCTCTGCATGCACGTCACGTCGCTTCGCTACACACAGGTAGTGCACCACACGAGGAACATTTGGGGGAGGACGGTACAGTATACGGGTCAAACTGTTCACCATAGTGGCATTCAACGAAAAATATTCGAGTCATTTTTATATTATATTCACGATTTTGACAATAGTGGTTAGCACTAACAGATGTTAAAATACTGATAGCCTTGTGCACATAATAGATTAAATAATTGCGATAGAAGAGTTAAATCCGGATTCTGGGGCGACAGGGGTGACGCCGTACCAGAAAGGCTGAGGGGCTGATTCCCAAGTTTGCATCCGTCATATTCTATCACGTATATAAACAACAATAATAATTAATTTATAGTAAAAAACAGTTACAAACTGCGAATGAATAGTAATAATAAACATTTCACATTCAAAATCAAACTAGAAGGAAGACTCCTCTGAGAAAAATAAACTAATACGTTTCACCAAGGAGCTTTGGAAATATGAGACGAAACGAGATCTTGGTATAATTACTCAGATTTTAGAGTAAATATTCGCGATTAACCGGAAAATTTTCGACCATTCTGACAAAAATAGTTTGATGCAAATCGCTTATTGATTCAAAAAATATTATGCAATAATATAATACACGTAAGAGTTATTACCTTCTCTCAAACAAGCATATTAAGCAACCCTCGTAAATTAATTATTTTCAACATGATGTATTTTTCAGAATCAAGAAACTATCGCAAAACGCACATTCTTTCATGACATCCGCACTTCCAACCGTGTCTCTTCGATGCAGATATCTTTCAGTTTTACAACATTTGAGAACTACGCACATGAGATTGGATTGATAAGACATGCAAGAAATTATAGTAGGTAAGCGCGCACCTCCTCATGGTGGAGTTGTGCAACGTTAATGAAGAACTACAATGGCTGGGAGGCACTATAAGAATACCAGGGAGAGGTACCCAGACATGACAGTATTTGAAACAAGGTTTCACAATGTGGTAATGAAAAATCAAATATGAGACCCCCTTCGATCAGTCGCGAGGACAGGGTCGAGCAGCATCAGCATGAATCGCACGAGCTTCCGGGAAGACTCGAAATACTCCGTGTGATCTAGAATTGCCGGGTTTTCGTGAGCCGGAAATGTGCGACCGGCATCTGAGTTCGTGGACGACTCTTTGCTCACAGCTTTGAGCTATATGGTATGTAGTGGTCCTTCGTCACTGTTGACTATGTTACTTTTGTTGATAAATAGACTGGATATTCACTAATAGACAGGTATCCATTTCTTAGGAATTCTGTGTACACATATCAATAACGCCCAATGGGCTCTAATGACCTTCGATGTTGATGAGCCCTAAAGCCCCCACCCCCCAAAAAAAAAAATAACGCCCATATAATTTATTATCACTTTGATTACGAGTCGTCAAGTTGTGCCCTGCTCTTCTGAGACGTTTTTAAACGGACAGGTCTATAATATCACGAACTGGTTGAGAGCTCCAGAGTTGTCTCCCCGAATGGGCGCCAGATCCAAGGGACTGCCGACCTTTTAAATGACCCCTCCAGCGCTACATCACGCGAAGTAACGTCAATGACACCAGCGGGAGGGAAGTGTTGTGAAAGAATACCTATGAAAACCGGACTGAAGGAAGAGTACAATAGATTATGCATCCACGACCGGGATGGAGGCAGGAAATGTTGCAGAATTTCAGTTTCAAAGGATCTCGGTTCTGGTGCAACTCATCTTCTGAAATAAATCATCTTGAACCACAGTCAATGAACCGACATATTTCTGCATTTTTTTCATATATCTTTAGAGAACAACGATATTTCGTAATATTAAAAAGAAGATTATGTTTTGTTTCCTAATAGGAATATGATAGATCTGTAGACCGCAGTAAACTCGCAACTCCGATTCTAATGGATCTAATGTTCGGAATAGACTCTTTCAGAATGGTTCTCGTGACGAACTGTCAAAGTTTGCTCCGTTCTCATAATCCAATCAGCGTGGACTCTGGGCAAGTTGGTTATTCATTATATCTTACATCTGACCCACAAAAGACGTGGATACTTCAGAAGTTTCGTAAATAATTTTCTGTTTACAAGGCTGTTATGAAAATGAATTATTCTTTCTTTTTCTGTGCTATGACGACGTTTGAACGTTTACTATCTTTCGACAGACAGCTACGTGAAAAGAGGGAAAACCCGGGATCGTGTTGTCGATACAGAAGCTGTCTAATAAAGCAATTTCAAGCATTTAATATTCAGTCATGAAGTGGTCTAGACACGCATTACGATCCCAATTTAAAGATGCTACTCATTGATTTTTCCTGAGAAGATAAATTGCGTCACGATGTTTGGTTCCTCTGTTTCAACTGGACGAACTGTTTGAATCATTACAAGCAACAATTAAAATTTAGTGAAGAGTTAATCAATGCACTTCTTAATACTCTACTGTTATGCACACGCTATTTTCTAATCATGCTTATAAAAAATTGACCTCTTGGTATCTTCCATTGCTTCGACAGTGTTGTATGAAATGAACCATGGGACAGGCGGACAGAGATTATTGTGATGACTACAATAAAAATGACGATTTTGGAAAAATATTAAAATAATCTGGTAACATACAAACATTGATAATTTTCTAAAACCCGGACTTTTTTCCAACTTCGATATTCATTTATGTAAGTGTAGATGAGAGGAAGACTTACAGGAGGGAAATACTGTGGAGATAAGAGAGATGAATATTCAATGGACGCGTAAGGTGGTATTGCATTTACCTTAAAAAATTGGTTATCAGAAAGTACTTAGTAAATATGGGTGATGAAATTTCTTTTAATGTTTTCGTCACATCATGTGAAAATGAATTTAAACATGCAAAATGAATTAATTTCTTCCATCATTTCAATGTTCACATTTTTTGGTAGATGAAAACACTGTTTCGTCTGTTGACGAAACGCTGTGTTTTTTAGATTAAAAAGACTTGTAAATCTACCAAAAATGTGCTTATTAATTGGTTTACTACTTTCCCAAAAGCAAGACAAACCGTGGACAGGAGAACTATAACAGAAAGCGTTTTGTTTTCGAAATATAGAACGGATATCCGACTTGCATATTAAGAGGTTAGCCATAAATTAAGTAATGCACCCTAGGGTGAGGGGGGTATTTGATATCGTTACACTGCGTTTCTGTGGGTTGCGGGGTGTCACCATTGGGGTTATGTGAAGCCGAATTCTAAAGGGCCGTTTTAACCTTAAACTTCGCACTAAGCTCCCCGGCTTCGTGAGAGCACAGAAAAATGAGGAACGAACAATTCAGACAGTGAATCAAAATTTGTTCACACATTTTTCAAAGAGCTACAAAAACTTTTCTTGATAGGGGAGGTAGGGATAGCGATAAGTAATTATTGGGGGGGGGGGTAAGAGATTCCTTTACAGGTGCGATATGGATTGGAAAGGAGTGACAAAATATCGTAATTTTTACGTGATGTAATTTATGAACAGACTCTAAGTGATAATGAGATAGAAATCTAGCCCAAGGGATCCTGAAGCACACCATCCCTCGCTCTCCGTATTTGCGAACGGCTTTTCTCTGAAATGCTAATTGAACTCTCAAGGCTTCCCAACGTTGACCTTTGGGTACATATTGATCTTACACCCGCAGCTCAAGAAATGCGAGCTTCTTGACTTCGTAGCATGCTAGAGGTGTTCAACTGATTTGCGAGGTCTTGAACGTAAGTGAGTAGTTCACCTTCAGTGCAACTTTTAGTACTCTTACGCGATCTTCAAGGACGTATTATGAACACAATTTTCCTTAATCTTGACCTCTTGTGTATCAACTCCTAAAATTTAGAGTGTATGGTGACCCGATATAAGAAGACTATTGTAAACAATGTGAATGTTTCTGATGCTTTTGAAATATCTCACAAAGTTATACAACACGGCTGTCAAGATTTTATTGCATCTATTATCATTACAATGGCTATTGACTTAGAAAAGTACGTCATATTTGATAAAAAATGTTTGTTATATTACTCTGGCATTGTTATATTACCCTATATGGGCTAAGTAGTAAAGGATTTGAATAATTAATTACGGGTCCTTAACTTACTTAAGTTTTATTTGAACAGGGAAGAAAACAGTTAATTTGGAATAAAAATTAATTGCAATAATAAAAAAGAATTCATTACTATGTTCATGAGTGATATCTAACGATTAACTTGATAACTAACGATATTATTTGTTATATCATGCTTTAGGTCAATATAGCTGGACTAAAGATAAGTCAGTTGGGAAGTGTGTATAATGGACGTGCAATATCGTCCCTAGTGTTTAACCTTATAGAAGATCAAACACACTTTCACTTCCTTACCATCAGACTCAGAGAATTCAATGGAACACATTATGTATGTGTATATGTATGTAGAATTTAATATATGATAAGTACGTTTCCGGATGAATGTTTAGGAAAATTTTATTTAATATTTGTGCAGTGGGTGATCAGTGAATAGATAGCGAGTTGTGTTTCTATTGCGAACAAATAGTCGTGAATAACGAATAATTCACAGAATTCACATACGAAAAAGAAACGAAATTAAATAGTTAAAACATAGCATGGCATAAAACCTTTCTTGAAAGAAAGTCAAAACATGTTTCAAGATGACACCCAAAATCTGTTGAGGTTGAAAGATGAGGAGTTAGCTCTCACGACGGTGAATGCGATAATCTATTTAACAATTTGGAAATCGAATACTATCTCTGAAAAAATAGTATTTGCTAACTAACAGCTACGGTGTTTATTTTTGTTCATGGATTCATGGAACCATAAGAGTTAGTGAACCCCGAAAATGAAGAGGTATATGCTTGTAGAACTACAATATCTTCCATTGTATCATTCATTATATTATTAGAGCAACTCTATGATATATAAACCTGAAATAATCTCTAATGTGGGTAAACTAGGGCAAGTCATCGTAAGAACTTGTCAAAACTTCAAGCATACCAAAATATGCAGAAAGAAGTAGAGAAGAGGAAATAGATTACACACAATGTAAAGTCAATGGGGATAATTACGATAAAACTAAAAAAAATGTGTTAATGTTTAATTGAAAAATTTAATTTTTAATTGAAAAATTAAAAAATAAATTTAATTTAAACATGGAAAATGAATATAGATGAATATACATGTATTATTCAACAATTATTCTCATATAATAAAAATTGCATTTCGTTCAAGACGAATTAGGAATAATGGTTTTTCTTTTTAAATTTAAAAGTCTCAATCAGAGTGAAAGTTATAAGACTTATAAACTGAGGGGCTTCTATGAAATAATTTTCAGGCCATTGTGAGAAACATGACATGTCTGCTTTGACACAGTAAAGAGTATTTCTGGAGAGGAGTAATGAAGTGAAATATATTGAAAAATTTGCGGTTTAGGTGTATTACCTGTGCTTGGGCAGGTGTCCAGCTCTATTCTGAGCTGACTAGAAAGATAAACAAAATTTTGCTCCGAGTGAGTTTTTTCCAAGATCCTTCCATTAATTTAAGAAATACAATTTTAAACAAATCGTTACAAGTGTAAGAGTCTTAAAAATAAACTCACCAATAAAATATGTTACGACTCTGAATTTTTCAAAAATTGGTTGTACCTTAAAGTCAAAGACGAGAATGAATGAATCAATTTATTCTTTTATTCCAAATTTTGTTTTTATTGGAAATTCCTTCCATTGAAGATAATATTAAAAGATTCAAATTAACAGATCTATTGTTTCTGTATTTAAATTTCAATAGTTGAAAGTGTTATTAGAGATAACTCTACAGATTTTGATTTTGTCTGCGTGAATTGATTTTGCTTTAAGATCATGTACCGCGTGTTACCCACGCACTGCTCAAAGCATTTTAATGCCAAGAAGTCTCAACGCAACGGGAATTTAAATGACGCGGACACTTCCTACCCACGAGCAAACGCGAAGATGTTTGCATGTGAATTACTTACGTGGAGGTTCATGGCAGATATAATCGCTCGGTGGTGTCAATGTGTGGCGCCAAAATCACCGATGAATTCTTCAGGGTTACTTATGAAAGAAGAATGTAACTTTTGACGAATGTGGATATTCGTGAAGTATGGAAAACTTTTCAGAACAAAAAGATCATCCAAGAATGCGCTCTGATCTACGATATTGGTTTGTATTTCCCAAGCATACGTTGTGTATATATTATAATAAATATTGTGTTAATTTAGTTTTATGTGTACTCATTGGCACGTTTGTGTACATAAATTCTGTAGCCCCATCCTGGCCCGGGTTTTTCTCCGGTTTTCCTTCGGGTAGAGGCGGATTTATCATACAGGTTCTCTAGGCTTTGTCTAGGGGCGGGTCTATTGTAACAATAAATCGTGAATTTAGTGTTATTTCAATTTTTAAGCACTATACTCAGAATAATCTATAGTTCGATAATAACTTACATGTAATTTTTTGCTTAAAATTACAAACATATTGACATTCTATTAGTATTATAACTCGCAGCTAACTTTTTATCTTATCTAGGAATTTTTGCTGAATTTTTTGAATCCGCCTCTGCCTTAGGGCCCTTGATCGGAATTGATGGGATGGTCCCTTGCTTGCTTCCGGAGAGTAAATTAGTTTTTTTTCCCTCCACGTGGTCATACGCAGTTTGTACTGTTTTTTGACAATAAATTTATTTATTTATTTATTTGTGCAGAATGTCTGTAGGCTAATAAGAAAAAAGGTCCGAAACATTTTTATTTTACATACTCTCACTAGACAAGAAAATTAAAGAATTGTCGTTCACCCAAAGGAACCCAGTACATACGAATAACCATATTACGCCTTTTTGCACATCTAGCCCAAATATTTTGTGAACTTTTACAGGGAATTAAATTGTGAATCAATCGTATTGTGAAGATTGGTAGACATGACGATTCATGATGTAAACCAGGTCACGTATGCCTCGTGATGAAATATTTTTCGGTTTTGTTTTCAATGTTATTTAGAGAAACTTTGATATAAAAAGTAAAAACCTTTGCCTTTTTCTATTGTAACAATTGAGAAAAATTAAAAAATGTCCCGTTATGCTCTCACGTTTGGGTCTTATTACAAGAGAAATTGAAGAAAAATAAGTTTGTGTAACTTTGCATTCACTCTCTATTGGTTACTGAATGTGTAAACTGTTGTATAAATTTGTTTAAAAAAATAACACAACAGCATTTAAATTTGCTTGAAAGGTTTCTAATGACCTAGACGTTGCCGAGCCCTAAAGCCCCAATTTAAAAAAATTGCTTTACTTGATAAGTTAAAAAATAACTTTTAAAACCGCAACAAGAAAAAAATAATACTAACGCTGCAGTACACCTTCGAAATTCTACTGCATATCCTGCAGGATCATAAACGTTAGAAACGTTCAGAATTACAGATCTTCGAAATTCTCTTCTAACGAAATATGTTATTTAAAACAAAAATATTCTCGATATAATACTAATTAACCGTATCCAATTCTTTGTTCATTTCCTTTGCCTCATGTGATTTCTATCATCAAAAAACTACGAGAATTGTGCATGCATATTTCAGAAATAAATGCTACAAAAAGGGGAAATTGTCTTTCTTAGAAAAGAAAATTGATTGAAGATGCCGGCAAAGTTCTGGAGAAGTACAAAACTGCGGAACAATATCCAAGAAGTATATTATCACTCAACATTCATTAATGATACAAAGAAGAAAAAAGCGTTAGGTCGAATGTTAGTTCTACTCGGAATTGGATTAAAACCACGATTAAGGACGAAACAAATTGAACAATGTTTACGAACTTTTAGGATTTAATGAAAACTGCAACAAATCCAAACCGGAGTACAAGTATCATTGAAAACAGTTTTTCACCACGCCACATTTCAATGCCGAAAACTCTAAAATCATAAATAACAATTTCTTTCAAATGTTTTTCGTGCAGATAATTACGGTGACTGATATGAATATTCAATTGACGGGATACCAACACAAATATGAAACAAACCGACAACATAGAGAAGGTTGATTAATTTCGTCAAATATGTTATCGAAATCTAAGTTACATATGTCTTTATCTTCTTTTCTAGCTATGGGTGATTGATGAAACATGTTTTCAAGTCGAATACATCAAGGTCATGTCATGCATTTGAAAGTGTTGAGTAGGTTCAATTTTTTGTTTGATTTTCATTCATTCATTTATCATTAGTCGTATAGGTTTCCAACGAGAATATTTCAAACAGTATTATTTGGCTTCACTTCATTAAACTGACAGGAAATGCATACATAATACTCCATGTGTGGCTTTGGATCATTTGTGTGTATTCTTCATTAAGGACGGGGAGGGGACTATTCTTTTAAGAAGATTTGAAATTGGTTCGTGTACTTTTGTTAGTGTTCATAAGTAAAATGTAAAATTGGTGTAAGGATTTCTAGGAGAAATTTTCTAGGAGCTAGCACATAATTATAATAACTGAATATATTTTTTCCAGTCATTCCACATTTAAGGGGTGGAACGTTGGTATCACACATTTGTCTTTTGTTGTAATAATTTTTTTTTCTACACACTAACGTCCGAAAAACCAAACGGGTTTGTGACAGGAAAATATCGAATAAGTTTGAGTAAAATATAAGAGCATTATTTAGTTTCTGTGAAGGTTGGGGAAATTTTGCTACAACTGTATTGAAAAATAACAGTGTTTCTCGACAACTTTACGATGTTATAAAATTTTTAAAAGGATTCTTTATTTTATTGAATTTTGAAACATCTTTTAAAGAAGTACTGACTACAAATAAAAAATACTTCTTAGTTATTCTAGAAATACTATCTAGTATATCGGATGGGACAGGTCATTTATAAAGAATGGGACGAGTACAAATTAACGTGCAATTTACCACATATTTCATATTAAAACGATTAAAATAACTTGTTCAGAAGGAAGAGTGTTCGCGCTAACAAATCTTAAAACAATTCTTTTTCCATTTATTCCTAATATAATCTTATATAATACGCTATTGTATAAAACTCAAGAATTAGATCACAATTTATTTACCCGTCTTCAACAATGTCATTCCGGGGTGCACGTGGTCACATATCACTTGCTGTATTCTCTCCACCGTTCTATCAGTCACCCACTTGTTTTAAATATGTTTCGTAACATTCCTATCTCTTGCACATACTGTTCGAATCTTAAAACTATCTTTATTACGTCAATAATATAAAGTAATATCAGAATTATGTTACAATGAATGAGGGTAACAAGCAAAATCACAATAATAACTAGCAGCAGCACGATTATTGAATGAGTTCGGAAAAAGTTTTTTATGTTATTTTAAAATCTACTTTTCATTATTATATTGATGTTTTATTACTATTTTTGGATATTAGTTTAGAGAAACAATTTATCACTATTTAACCTAACAGTTTTTGTAAAGGTAATCGTGATCAAATATTGAATATTATCTTATTATAATTTGTTTTCTCTAAGGTTGGCATCCAAAAGGATTGGCCCTTTTCTTTCTTGTGTTGATGTCGAAGCTTTTAGGCTATAGTAAAACGTCGTCATTACGTGAGATAATGTATAGGTTACTTTAACGGTGAGAGAGAATTCCATTACAGAAACCCAGAAAACATACCGATTAAAACTAGATTTTATAATATTGTGGAATAAAGGTAATTTAATTAAAAATAATAAATTTGCATTGCGGAGCTGATTTTTAATGTTCCATTCATTTCCACATATTTTCTTCTAGAAAGAGATGCCTAAAATTGTCCATTCGGTAAGTCGTTAAAATAATGAAAAAGTAATTAGTTAAAAAAATAATTAAAAAGAAATTAAAATAAATTTAAAACTAAACCTGTATTTTTACGAATTATATGTATTCATATAAATATAATAGATGACTTAAGTAATGTTAGTATTTTAAGTCAAAATCTACGTCACGTATAACCGATTCTTGCCGGGTATGAAATCATGTTCATAGACTTTCATCATTGATTCTTAATTTTGCAACGAGCTGAAAATAACAGAAAAAAGAAAAGACATTGACTTATTTTATTTCGTAATGCGTATTTGAGAAAGAATAAAAATTCGGGTATTGAAAAATATTTCAATCTTTTGTAAGGTTAATAAATATATTTTGAAAATATCTAATTGCTAGGTTAGCAGTGAACTAATTTTTGTATTTTGTCACTTAATTAAAAAATATTCTTGAAGTTTGAAATTAACATTTATTATTTTCAGATATAATTAAATTACGTTTAATTCATCGAAGGTAGATTTAGTCTAAACGATAAGTTTCTTCGTAGTGATAATGGATGGCAAACATTTATCCTATTTGATTTGCAGCATTGAAATGAAAAATAAATTCCAAGTATTTTCTTAAGACATCTTCAATATAAGTTAAGTAAATCTTCAATATAAATTAAGTAAATGATAAGTTCAAATCACGATCTACTTGTCATAAGACTATTTATCGTCTGTTAACGGCATCACAATACACCCGTGAAATTCGTGCCAACAATCTTGGGATGTTTGCGGCGCACTCCACGAGATGGTGTTCGAAAACAGACCCATGTCACGGAAGAGTCTGATCGTTGCGTCACACGTTCATAAAAGGGATGATACCAGTGTTATCTGATTTTTGAGGTACTTCACACTACGATAACTGATGTAAATACACACATCACAAAAACTAGCCGGGTTCAAAATAAGATGAGTGCAGGTTGTTTACGGATGATAAAGAGTACTATGATCAAGAAGTTCTGGGTTGAAATTTAAATTTAAAAAAATTGTATTATTTGTCAAAGGGAAATGTAGCGTGCTATTAAAGCTTATCTACATGAAGTGATAGGAGGTAGGAGTTGGGTGGTAGGCTATTGTTAGAAGGTGGGCCGGTTAGCTGGATTTTCAAACAACTTGACCCATGCAGAGGGTTTAGTAGAAGTTGTTAGTAATAGATACAGTTATTGATACTAGGAGGAGGTGGATAGAAGAAAGAGGGTTCGCTTTTCAGTAGCAGCAGCCATATGAAGTGGGACATTAATGTGAAAAGCTAAATTCTGGCCTCACCGGGAATTGAACCCGGGATGACTTGGTGAAAAGCAAGAACGCTACCACCTGAGCCACTAGAGGGTCAAGGGTTGACATGAATATAAAATAATATTAATTACTCAAAACTGAAAGTTATACGAAATGTTTGAATAAAATGAACCATATTTCTATTGAAATAATGTATTGTTAAGTTTTAGTTCCAGAAGATTCTGTAGAACTTACACGGCACTCCGTAAATCAAACGGAGCGTCGTTCTCACCTGCACCCTCTTGGAAAGCGACACATGTGCCACCTGCCACACTTCCGAAGCACACCATGTCTCACGGCATGTCACGTAGTTAGACGTCCTCTCCGGACTCATCTGAACCGGTAACATCACATCTTTACGACAAACGAAGCCGCTGTACGGGCAGAAAAAGCAATCCGACGCCGGTCCATACGCTATAGCCCTCACGGTACAGACACTTGCTTTTCAAATCAGAGCTACCGGCGTACACTCAGTTTCGAGTAGAATCTGAACGTCGATGAATGGAGTATATTGCCCAAAATACAAATGGGATACTGATAATTTATCAGCCATCTTTGGCATTATTGGTTTAAGTATTTTCACCTCATTATTATTTTAAGTTTCCTTCTTTCATTTCATATTTTTTGTATCTAAAGAAGTATACAATTAGTACTTCGTCTCTCTATATCTTTGGTAGAGTTGTGTACCATATCTTGGCAGCCCTATCCCAACATGGGCTTTGTTCGGGCATTTTGACCTTTATTAAAGGTAGGTTCTAGCTTCCGGAAGGAAAGATCCTATCACAAAAAGTACACATTCGTATTGGTTATAATAAGCTAAATTGAAAATTAGTATCTTTGTTATTGAAATGTTTCAAAATTATTCGTGTAAATTTCATTTCTCTTTTAAAAAGATCTATTGTTTTAAGTACACACTTTTCCACTCTGTTTTCTGTGACTTGTTAGGAATTTGTGTCTTCGAACAGGGTGAATGTAGTACAAACTTATAGCTGTTCAGGAATACAAGTTCTCTTTTACTTCTGAAATCTTAAAAAGAGTATAATATAATTTCTAAAATGTAGATGTAGGGCAGCTTTTTAAATATTATAACGGGATCTATGTCTAAAATGGGGATATATTATTGGGGTTCAAAATTTTATCATGATCGACTAACAATCTCAAGCATTAGAAGTTAGGTTACGAAATAATAAAAATCTAATTAAAACAAATATATCATTGATTACGATGAATATAGTGGAGAAGTGCCAGTTCCAAATTAAATACGCTACTTAAATAAAGATTATGTTACATTGATGGTATTTATTGGGTCGGTGAATGTAATTTCAAGATAAAAACGGAAGAGAAGCTTAAAAAATTGTTTTACAAGATAGAGAGCAAACCGGATCGTCTATTTCCTTTTATGCCTCACGGGTATATTTTAGCTACCATGGAAACTAGATTTTCACGAATGGCTTGAACAAAAACTGAGCGAGGCATTGGCATTGGCTTGATAACCTATATTAAAGAGTAATAAGTTAACGGTTGCTTCATTAGAGTAATCAATCACCTGGATAACTTTTGTTTTACTAACGAGGAACCACTTGTCGCCGGCGGGACATTCATCCAGTGACTGTCAGTATTTGTTAGCTAGATCATGGGCAAAATCGTCCTTTCCTACGTACTTGTTTAAATTAACTTGAATGAGCTTCGCATGGACACGAAGTTTTTGCTCATCTGTAGCACTTGAGGAAACTTAATCAGACCGAAGTGCCATTTGGACAGGACCCGAAGGACCCATGGGGTTTGAGGACAACAGAGCTGAACTCTTTCTTAGCAACGGTAGTCTCAAGAGGTGAAATGTCAGCAGTACGCTTCGGACGATTCTTCCTCGGGAATAGACTTCGATGTGAACTTTGAGGTACTAGTAATTAGCCCCGGCAAGTTACTCGGAAAATGTAACAAATGCATAATAAACAATTTTCCTGGTTTATTAATTTCATGAATTAATTTCAATGAAACTATTCCGTGAAAGTCCGTGATCATATTAACAGGATTTACGCTTAGCCGAAATATAGAAAATTTAGAAAATGTTTTCATTAATGAACTGTTAAAAAACTAAGGATGAGCGAAGTCTAAAATTGCCTGAGCAAAATTGAGCGAAGTCAGACCTTTCATTTAAGCACAGATCTATCGAATCGGTAGAGAATAAAAATAAACATTCCGGCAAACTTCACGGAGTCCTAATTATTAAGTTCTCAGATCCGTATGCACACCCCGACCTTACAACCAACTTCGCCCAATGATGCACATCAGCGCAAGGGAAGGAATCCTTACCATAATTCCAAATAAATGAACACGATCTCATTTAGATACAATAATCTAAACATATGAAAACTACATGTGTCGCTAACGTTTCTTTTTTACTAAAGAGTTCACAGAATGTTTTACACGTTTAATCTTTGTCTTAAAGAACTTGTGCGCAAAATAACATCTAATAGTTAGGTTAGGTAGTCGAGGATAACCAGATTTTTACAAAATGTACCTTTTTTATGCTCCGCGCATCAAACTAAAAGTAGATTGAGAATGTTGGGACTTTGTTCCGAAATGGGAGTAGGAAAGTTGATCTAATAGTACAGTGTTTACAGTTTTCGTTTAAATTAAATTACGTTTTATGTTAAAAATAACATTCCAATAGTAAAAACAATTATTAAATAATTCATAATTATTATTCTCGGTTTGATGTTCGTTACCGCCCCCACAATAAAGTCCTCTGCACCATAATTACTGCTTCTTGGTATTATATTCCGATCGCACAATGACACATGGACTTACTGCCTTTTCCTACTTTAGACGATTTTGCAGAACTAATGTCACATCTTCAACATACTTTCATTATCTTCTTTTGCTTGTATTAGCTACTTTTGAAATACTATTCATGGATTCGGTTAGGGTATACTATATCTTCCATCAAAGTTTATAAAATTAAACAAACCGATAAGTTCTTCTCTGTATGATATTCTTGACGATGTTGTATTATCATTTTTACTACAATCTCCTTGGATATTGTACGTCGTCTTGCCCTGTTTATATCCTCACAACATGTGTATTTCCTTTTTGTAACGTTTCGGACGTTCTGTCAACGGCCGCCTTCAGGCGTTCAGCAGCACCGGTATTCCAAACAGAATACCTTGGTTCTTAAGGCGAGGACGTTACCATTGGGCCACTGGGACCCAGCGGTGTACGTGTTAGGGGATGCATGTCGATTGAAGGTTGACTTATTGGATTATTAGCTAGGCGGATGTATGCGGCTTCTTTGATCTTCCGTATTTTTGGATCGCTTTCTCTGGCAATGGGGGAGGCCTTTTCCCATAGAATGCGATGTCCATTTTCCCAGGCGTGGTCAGCTAACCTTGACTTGAAGGTTTCTGCCTGGCGGACGGCTTTTTGGTGTTCTTTTAATCGCAAGGGCCTTCCTGTTTCGCCGATGTATTCTTGGCCGCATTCACCTGGAATACTGTATATGCATTCCTTGAGTGTTTGGTTTTCATCCGTTGGCTTCGTCTTGGTTGGAGCATTCTCACCAGATATCGTGCGCTCGGATAGCAAGAAACTGAAGGCAGAACAATCTTCCATCATGAGGGACCTTCGCTCCAACGGCTACCCCTCTACAGTGGTACACAAGACCTTCAAACGTAAAACACCAAGCGTTAAAGAACAAAAAGGGAACATAGGCACGATTGTCATACCGTACGTCCCAGGTCTACCGGAAACACTCAAGAGAATCGGAAAGAAATTCCAATTGAGGACCGTGTTCATCTCCCGAACAACACTAAGGAGCATTCTCACCAAGACGAAGCCAATAACCCCCATGAACCGTGAATACATCATTCAGTGAGCTTTTATATCCTGATTTATGTTTATCGTGTAATAACGAACAAAATTAACGTATATCAATGAAAAACCCTCCGTAAAACTGCATTTCGAGATCCTTACGACGTAGATTTGCGTAGAATTGGACTTATACCTATGTTCGTTATAAGCAGCGAATTAGAAGTTTGAAATTGTTGTCAATAAAATTTATTTCTTTAATGTATTATTAAAATTTTGAATCTAAGTCAATGTATATAGGTCTGATTTACTCTATTACCTTCATTTATTTGTATTGAATATTGTTTTACTTCCTGATATCTCGTCATGTGAAGTGAAAATTGTATTTGAGTCAAATAAATAGTTCGTTCTTGCAAGAATGTTTTATTCGTAAATTTATAAACGAGTGCTGTGTTTTAAATACCTAACACAACAAGTTGTGTATTCGGGAAATTGTCAAACACCGAGGATTACTTCTGCGGTAGGGTATGATAACTATTAACTCATTGAATAAAAGGTCTACGGAGTATCAAAACGAGCTCAAAAGTCAAAATCATTGATTAGAATTCAGAAGATTTAATCAGTTTACAATGAATTTAAAATCTTATACTATTACCCAGACTTGAACAATATTTTAGAGGTAATCAATAAATGAATGAATGTGACACGGAAACACATATATGATCATATTTTATAGTTCATTTGCATACTCTGATACTTCTTCGTTCTGCATTTAAGAACTCGGAAGTTTGCATAATTGTGTTCCGTGATTAAAATTTCTTGCGACAAAATCTGTAGTCACTGTACGGGGCTAGCCTGAACGAAGGTAAATAGAAATCAACAATTTCACGAGAGCTTGTGTTGAGGTTAATCTCCTGGATTGTCTTACGACAGACAGGATGTATGCTCAAAGAAGTACATCTACAGTATCAGTGGAGATGAGGCAATATGACTCGATTCACACAAAAGGTTGAATTTCCGTATTGTCTACATTGCTAGGAAGCGTCACCTTTTTGCGACTACCGTCGGTAAAGGAATTCCTTTGGGTAACTTTTGATATCATGAAAGAATAATATAAGTTCATGATTTTACTGATTTCGTTCAAAAAGGATGTCCTGCACATAATGTCCGCAAGTTCCTGAAGGATATTTCTTAAAACTGAGTGACACGTCCAAGCACTAAAACTTTTCAACCTTCCCACCATGAGGATGGAGACTCCTTATTGTCTTTGCAATACCATACCCTTGTTTGTTGATGGAAGAATTGGTTATTTATTTCCACGTTCGTATCATCACCATCGGTGAATGGATACGTTGTATCTTACACAGAAAGAACTGCACTGAAAATTTTATTTGTATGATAATTATTCTATATTTAATACACGGTGCATAAGAATTTCCCGAAATCAGTACACTCATTTCTATAGTTCTATTAAAGTATATAATATTAACCTGAGTTTTGTCTTTTCATGCGTAATCAAATTATTTTGATTATAAACTCATTTATAACGATAGAATATCTTGTTTTTTATATTGCAACAGAATATATGGTGAAGACCAAGGGACGTTTGCTTCGTAGATAAAATAATGTTCCACGTGATAGGATACCGCAATTTTTGCATCGTATTCTCAAGTGTTCTTACTGAGCAGCCGTAGATAAATGTTTTGCTTCCCATTCACATTGTTTTTATCTTAAATTAGTGTGACATTGACAACATTATTAAAATTATAATTAAAAAACGTAGTCATGATGTCAGCATTATCATATGATTACAATTTAATTTGCTTCATTGATTATCATCGTTAGTATGTAAACCTGAAGACATTATTTGACATATTTCTCTCTTAATTGAATGTTTTTATTAGGTTATAATGACCAATGGATAATTAAGACCACAATCATCACTCGTTGAAAATGTGTTTCTTACACTTTTCCGTTCAGTTAATTTGTATGCGTCACAATTATGTACATGAAACATACTCGCCGGAAATTAAGTGAGGTTTTGGTCCCATTCTTCCTGTCTGTTAAAACAGAGGAACTTGACTTCTGACAGTCAAAACAACAGAAATTGAAATTTTGGTGTTCTTAACGTACTTCCTGTTAAGATGATGTATTCTCGTTGACAGGAATAACAGAATGAAAGTAGTGTCACATTAATTTACGTGTTTAGGGAATAAACGAATACACTTCAATTTATGATTTTATCAAGAATTTTGTGTTATTCAAATGGTTTATATCTAAAAAACTGTTTTTTACAACATTTGATTCCTCATCGCTCAGATAACTCTAATTGAAACGTCGGCGATTTATTGAAATTTCATGAAGCGTGAACGACTAGTAATTTTTAGGTGCAGGTCTGAAGAAAAATATGTGTCCAATTGTAAAATGTAAAATTCAACACTTCTGTTTCTATATGATGGTCTGAATACATTTAGCACTGGTTAAGATAAATATAAAAGTTTTGTCAAGAACTGAATATTTCATTATTTTTGTGGTGGATATTAGATCATTTTGTATGTAATACGTAGCATACCAAGGCAGTTTACTCAGTATAACATTTTTAATCACAACAGAACCTTTCATTTTCTCGCTATGTATTTGCTGGAATATTTGAGATACGCAAGATAGGCGAGTATTATCAGCTGTCCCGAAACTCTTCTCAGCAAGGACTACTGTGGTGTTCAAGAGCTTTCCGCTTAGTGCTATTCGAACACGTTCTCCGATTTTATACTTGTAAGAAAGATAAATTCATTGACACATCAATTTTGAGAAATTGAAAAAGAAATGTACTAGTTTTTCAAGCGGTTCGTTTCCGTAGGTTTGCTCTCCTGTAGTGGGCCAATACTGAGATCTGAGACCAAGGAACATTTGACGTGTGCAATATAGAAACAACTGTGTCTTAGAGTATTGCGATTGCGACTCTGTACACTCAACTCGCCTTGTGACATTCCAAAGGACAATGAGACAATGAAAGAATAGACGATCGAGGAAGAAGGGACTCCGGCCTTCGGGGAGAAACCTGTTCAGTATTCGCTCGGTGGCAACTCAGGAAAACCAGGGGAAACCAGTTCGGCCGGCCGACCGGCGGACACAGAAGGAATTCGAAGTGGAGACCTCCCAAATACGCGTCGTGGTTTGTTAAGTGCGCTTGCACAGCAATTGCCGGACTTCATTACCCGCGACTCGTCTCGCATCGTCGAACTTTGCTGTGAAGGATCGGCAGTAGCGAATAAAGCACCGTGGACGTTCTTCAGGAAATGAAATGTACATTCGAACTTCCAATATTGCTAATGTGGAATGAAACAGATCAAAATTTCAGAAATTGTGAAGTTAAACAGTGTATTTTCGATTTCATGATTGCCATCTATTTTCTTATGAGAGAAGACAGTAATGAAGGTAAAAACTATATTCATGAGTTGTGACAAGTTCTGGATGTGGAGTGTACTTGAAAGTTACAGAAAGACAGTTGAAGGAATCATACTGATGTCAATTTCCTGTATCTGAATTAATGCAGGACACGCTCGAAGTCTTACCGTGTGCAATTAATGAAGTTTCCGATAAATCATGTGGTTTTTTTCGATTAGTTGAATTATTGATGAAAATGTATTTCGTTGCTTTCCCTTAATCAACTAGATTGTATGAGATATTGTGCAATCGAATTGAAGAATTTTTTCCTTTCCGTATCATTTATTGCGAACATTAAAGTTGAACTTTCTTCCCGGTATTAATGACCAAGAAGCAATAGTGACCAAGCAATTAACTGCCAAGAAATTTTGATCAGGCTGGAGTCACAAAGATTAATTCAATTACCAAAGCCACTTAATAACAATAATTTTGAGTTAAAAGAGTGAAATGCATTACAAAACTATGAAGAGAAAGTACTATGCTCAGAAATTGTTTCTCTTACGAACATGGGAAAAATATTTATTATAGGCAACATACCCTTTTACGCACATATGTTGTTTTTCGCCTCATCACGTATTTTACAACTTATCGCAGAACTTAAATAAAACATTTTTGTGACGAAAATGCTGCACTTTCCGTTTCGTTTATTTCTTGATGGCAAAAACACATTAAACAGTTTAAAACGACAAAATAAAATGAAATGGGTTCGTATAATGAAGTCATTATCCTGGAAATAAAAGAGTGATTAGGCTGCATATTCTTATGCAACACTGCCGACAGAATTTACGTGATACTTGTTTAACAACTTTCTTATGGAATTATTTTCCAACTGTGTAATTTCCGGAAAAATTTCCATTACTTCGGTAATACTTTTTGTTTCTCAATCTGAGTGAAATTGAAGTTATGAAAAATTTCACTCGTTTATAAAATACGAAAACAAACGCGCAACAACGTAATAACTAGTAATGTCTGTGGTTCCTTGCGAAATAAAAGTCAACATACAACACATTATTAAGAACGATTTACTTGTACCAGAAAAGAATTTTATAAGTCATAAACATTTGTGTTTTGGACGAGTTGGAATTATTATCACACAAGATAAATTCTTTTTATAATATGAAAAATTTCTCCTGAATCCTTTTCTAGGAATGACACAGTATCTCTCATTACCCACGAAATTCCTGATTGGATAAAGTGAGATGGGCATTAAAACCTATGGTTGTAATGTTCAGATATGCAAGCTTTGACAACAAAGAAGATGTATTTAAATAAAGTGGTTCAACTTTTATATTATAGATGTTGTCTTCATGAGTAAAGCGATTTTAATTTCAATAAAAAATTAAACATTAGGGAAATGTACATCAATTTGTGTTTACGAGTCCCACAAAAATTATTTCTTGGTTGTGATTTGCGTTCTTCCACACACATATTATACACTAAATCGGAAATTTGAAATATTTATGTAATTTGAAAATAAGCGTTTGTTATTATGTGTTAAATCAATTGTTCATTTAACATTTTGTCTGATTGCCCATCAAAATTATCATTAGGAATCCAGGAAAATTTCTCTTTTATTTATAACTCGTCTTTCGTAATTAGTTCGTTTTGTTTGACTTTGGGGTAGGTAATCTTTTTCTTGCTGTCTTGCGTTTCTATTGGTGTAAGAAATAGGTCGGCCTTAAGGTACTACAAACTTACTAAGGAGTAACAAAAGAGTTGAACACAACTTTCTAAGTGTGAGCGCGGTATGCCTTGAAAACAATCGTGGTGACTCTGCATGAATCTTATTCTTATTTTCCATTATGACATCGTACTAAAGTTGCTCCGGTTTGTCCAATGACCATTGGTAAACAAGAGAAAATACAGTAATTCCCCGCAAACTAGTCTAAATGAAACTACAATTTCTAAAATGAGTAATATAAAGAACTAATCGTATATTAACAACGGTATGAAACATTTTTTCTCAGTTCTTTAGAACTGTGAAGGTGAAGAATAAGTCTCTCTTTCGAAACAGTTTTAATGGAATTGCCCCTGCATTCATTAGAGATGACTCACGTAGATAACGGAAACTTCCGATCGTGGTAGGCCCAGGTTTGATTCTTCCAACCTAGGCGACAATACCCTCCGACCTAGATCTTGTTTTTAGGACGAGTTTAACCATTCAATAACCGTTGTCGTGTACCTTCCTCTTCAGTAAAACCAGCAGACCCGGTTCCCGTAAACGCACCCGCTTCCGAACCACTCAACAGGCGCACTCTGTGCAAAGGTTTCCAGAATTGAGTTGGATCTAATAAATGACTCCCGCTTTGCATGTGGTATTCCTATACGTTTATTTAAGTGGCTGACAACGACTGAATCGTCTGGTACCTATTTCAATGCGCTCTAATCACATTTTCAAGTCTAATAACATAATTACCTCTTGGAAGAGAGCTTACCTCCATCATGAGTTAAAGTTGGAAAACTTTTGGGACATGCACAGATCATAGAACTGATCTTCACAGTACAATCATTCTTAATTGTCATGGCGAGCAAATATAAGGAGTTCACGTAATTGCACACCACAAATACATTCATTCTTATCTAAGTATAAAGTATTACTTTTCAAATTATTGTATATTTTTATGTCTATGTGTAGTTGATAAAATCATGGATATTTCTAGAATGCTCATGACTTTGATTTTATTGATTGGTACGAACATTTAATTGACATTGTTAATGATGGTAGAAGAAATGGAATATTTTTCCGCACCGGTTATTTATTATAACAAATTTTATTGATTTTACGGATGCAGATAGTTATTTAATTCTTATTGACCTAGTATATTACAAGTGTCTTTATTGGAAATAATGAGTTAAGTTAAATCTTTCCACCCGACATATTCTGGGAGTGTTTTTGTGTTGCATATCACACTATCCGGATGAAAATATTAAAACTAAATGATTCAGTCGTAAAAATGTGTGAAAGTGACGGAACAAGTAAAGAACATAAAAATTACCAGATGATCTATAAACGTAAAATTATAATATAGATGCCCTTGTAGAAACTGGTCTCACGTAAGTCCTGGTATGATTGTAATTATTGTGTTTAACATTCTCGGCCCCGTACAAAATGAATAAAAGGTGTCTGAAAATCAGAAAGCAAGTTTTTGTTACGCAAATTAGTGAGACCATTTTATCAACACTTCAAGCAAGATATGTCAACAGGATCTCGTGGAATATAATTTTCCAACCTTTCAACCTAATTCGAAAGAGCAGGGCGTTTTCATGCGAGCAAGACGCTGTAAGCATCGGAACATAAAGATGAAAGAAGCATAAAACATTACTTATGAATCAAAAACATTTCATCCACAAAAAATTAGCTCGTACTCGTTCCTTCTTTGTATTTTGCAGCTCTGAGAAAACTTCGCATTACAGGTTGAATGTTGCTTACGTCATATTGACAATGTTACGTCCACATTAACTTATATTCCCCTATTGGCTAATATTATAATTTTGTCTCCAAAATTACTAAAATATTAATACCAAATATTTATCAAAATATCATCAAACGTGATTCGTAAGAAATATATAATCCATATAATCATCTAAAACAGTCTCGCACGGTGGTGCAACTCTTATTTAACTAATGCTCTTCCAAGTTACTATGAACAGCAAAAATACACGATTTGTTGTCCTATTTATTTATTTTTGTGAAGAAGATAGAAGGAACGTTTGCAAATTATCAATTGATGAAAATATTTAGTAAATAAGCCGTATTCCCCACCCATGATATGGCAGCAGCTTCTAAAGTTGAATGGTTTATGAGCGAAATAAAGAATGTCGATTTCATTTATTTATAGCAAAAAATTGTGTTCTAAAAAATCACTCTAAGAAAAATACGAAAGAGAGATAAATATGAAATTACGATTCCATAAAGTATTTTTCTTTTGTACTTTATACAACAAGTACTTTATTGCGCGATACCTAGATTCTGCTCTTTTAACGTTGGATCAATTGCGCTGGTGATGTCTTGTTGGGATGATGTAAGGAATTATATGATCAATTTCTTTTCCTTCACATCCATTAGTACTAGACGGGCTAAACTTGCTAAACTATGGTGTTCATTTGAATTTTATAACATACAAAATGACCGTTCAAATACATATTTTCTATTTAATCAATTGTGGTCGTTTAGGATATTACGCATTATAAATATAAACGTAATTTATTCATGACTTTGTTTGAAGAGTGAATTTTCATTCGTCGTTTCGTATTTTCGTATTCACGGAAGCAGGAAGGTCAAGTGCACAAAACACCTTTACTCCTCTCAAACGTTGTAAACACTCATCTTTATAGAGCTGCGATCAAACTAAGGAACTTCCCACATTTACCAACATGATTCATCTAATGTGCAAAAAATGGGACGAAAACAAAACCTAGTTACGTTTATCGTCACCTTTGGCGAATATTTCGTTGAGTGTAATGCTAGCTTTAGACGATTTTAAGATATCTGTGGATCAATGCCAATGATTCTACGTGAGAGGCAATCCAGATTCGTTCTAAATGCCTCCTCTTTAACACAAGCCACGTACAGAGGTCTCAGAAAAGAGCAATGGTATCAAATCATCAAAACACGAATTGAATCGCTGAATGTGTGAGAAGAAGCACCTGGTAAGGAAACTAACACTTTTTTACATGAGCACGCATTTCCGCTTTCGGGGAATTTAGGGTTCATCACCATGCTTATTTCTTTGTAGAAATTTTGCTAGTGGGATCTGGAATGAAGGCTGTCTAAAAGGTGATTATATTATGTGCACGAATGACCATCGATCAAAAGGGGCCGATAAGTGTTAATTTTTTAGGATCGTTGGATTTCTAAATGTTTATAGGAAACACTTATTTTAAATCGGATGTTTGAACTGATCTGAGAAAACAAAGCATAAATAAATTTCGCTATAAGAGAATGCCGGGTATTTATAGAGAAAATAATAATATAATATACATCATCAGAATAATATAGATCATAAAGAAATAATGAAAGACAAATTATTTTGAAATCTAAGTAAACGTGCAGGTTTTACACCGAATTGAAAATTTCACACGGATTAGGAAGTACTGGGTCGTCCTTAACCCATGTCTTTTCCTCAACCCAACCTTTTCAAATATTTTTACACTAGATTTCTTAGTTTAAAGTAGTACATGATGAAAATGAGAAAAATGTTTACTTAAATTCCCGAAATCATCTAAAGTGGATAGCTCTACTGGAATTTGCAGGTAAAGCATTATTTAAGGTGAGTTTAGAAATTAATATCAAACTCAAGAACAAGATTTTCCACTCCAAAGTTGCCTTTAATTTTTTATATTCTATTTCTCTAAGTTCAAATAATTCAATTTCAAAATAGTTTAATTATTTTTTCTATAATCTGAGGTTTAATTTCTACTTAAATATTATCATAATAGTGTTTCCTTCACATTTTCGGAGTTATTTAATATTCTAACCATATAAAAAGTCTAGATAAGTTTCAAACATAATACACAAATATATTTTCCATCTAGCCTACACTGGTGTATTACAGGTATCCTATTGGTATATTGACGATCAAGGGTGTACGGTCATGTATTTATGTGTACTGTACACGTTTCTTACACTATTTTGATCCAATGTACAACACTATTCACAAGAGAAAAAAGGAAATAAAATATGAATGTTTTAGAATCTACTAGAAGTCATCACGCATTTCTTTTGTTAAGGAGAGAAAATTTCGGAGGAAACTCGCAAGTTAATATTAACATCAATATTAATTATGAAACAATTGCGAAATTATTTTTGGGGAATGTGTAACGTCCCTTTATAAGATCACAAACTCAGAAGTATTTCGCACGGAAATAAATAATAAGTTTCGAAAAAGTGGCAACATTTAAGTTACAGGAAATTTTGAGGGTAAATTTTGTGAATCGCTTGATGTATCCGTTAGTTTCAATTAATCTGAAACTCATTCGACAGTTTTGTATAGTCAGAAAAGGCACACACAAATTATATTCTGCTTAATTCTTAAATTCTTTACAAATTGTAATTTCAGTATTTTCATGTCATTAGTGTTTTGTTGATTCTGTTCAGTATTTCATATTCAGGAATCGTAAAGACACCTCTAAACTTTCAACTGGAGAAATACTTGCGATACTGTTTTACAAACTATTCTGCCATTTTGATCTTAATTTTTGTCTAAATTGGTCATTATAAACCGCTTTGAAATTTCATTAAGATCATTTTTACAAATGTTTCCCATCTTCTTAAATCTATCTCTTGGTTTTTGGAGAATCGAACTCTGTATTCGTTATCAACGTCCCCCAAACTCCTCGCGTATCACACTTTGTGCTTGGAAAAATCGTCTTTCCTATTCTCTCCAGCTTTTGACGTTTAAGCCAGCTTGCTGCGTTTCTTTTTTTAATTTTATTTATTTAGGTTGTCTCAGCCACCCTGTCTACATACCTTTCACAATACAGGCCTCACAATACTCACATTTTTGTTCACATTTGCGTTTCAGCACCACGCAACTTAGCCATGTTCCCGCATTTCCGTCCCCACAAACAACGAGTAGCGTCGCAATGCTCTTCGTACATGCTCTATATCTGAAACCAAGTTCGTAAAGAGTACATATTTCCACTGCGTGTCTATTAATTTCTGCACATTTGGTAGATTTAACACATCCTGTCCCGCGTAATACCGGATATACCGCACCCTCTCTGTTCCGAAGACTTCTCAGTCCCACAACGTGTGTTGGTGGTGTCTCAAGAACTTGTCTACAAGACCCTGTTACGGCATTTCAATAATTTGAGCAGATGTGATGAAAAAGTTTAAGGCCATACTAATATTTAATTTTTAAAAAAATTATTATCAGTTTATAAAATGTTAATTGTATCTCAGTATTCAGGATGACTCTGAGAACCATCAATGAAAATAAAGGTTCATATTCGAAGCATCTAATGAAAACTCTCAGATGTAGTGAAATTTGAATGGGATGGAAAGACGCTTTGTTTTAGACACACGGTAATTTTCACCCTTTCACTTTTATCGCCAACTCTTCCTTTACTCCTTTCTATTATCACGTCTCTAATGCGATATGATGCGGCAATCGTTGTGGCAATTATTGTCTTAGTATACTTAGCATGCTCTTAATACACAAACAGTATTATGTATGTAGGAAATGAAAGAAAGAAGTATAATCCCACATAATCACGCGTATAATATATCAGACACCTCCCGCATAATTTGAACTGACGACCTTCACTATATAGAGGCTCGAACTTTAGTTCACTCTAATGACGTGCTGTCTTCTACATTCTGCACGGGATGCCTACGTGCTTCTTAATTGATTGTCATATTTTACATAAAATATTTTAAGTGTCCAATGCCCATGTTTGAATATGTTCGCCGTTATGCAAAACACTATTATAATATGCTGTTATAAAGTCCTTGGCATTTCGGGGCATGTCTCGAGCCGTGGTTTAAAACGCATCCTCCAGTGAAGCTTAATTTTTCACACATATTATTATAACGATGAGCNGGGGGGGGGGGCGAGGTAGACATTTTGAAGGGAGTGGATCTACTGAACTACCATTACAGGTCGAAGGTCAAGAAAAGTTAATGAATGCGGAACGGAAAATCTCTATCGTCATGTAGCAGCTTCATCATTCTCCTTTCGTAGATTTCCATATTACTACACCTCTTTGAAAATCAGTTCTGCAAATGTGATAATGACATGGTAGCGACACAGGATCTTCATTCAGTAATAGTTACAAAACTGTGCACGCCCCATCCTTTCTTTATCTTAGGTAATAGGTATATAATTGGAAATTTTTTCGGACGCAAACTAAGGAAATCAAAGGATATCTTAAAGATAGCTTCAATTTTCGAATAATTGAATAATTGGCTGTAAAAGATTGCATTAATACCATGATAAATAATTATTTGTACATAAAAAAGATGAATTATATGTAAAAGTAACCCTTCGATGTATTAAATTATGGTTTAATACCACGAAATAGAAATGAACGGAAGTAAATAAATAACTTAAATATGGTTTTTATATTTCTATTTCAACGGTTGTATTTGTTTTTTGAACGAAATTTGTAAAATTTATAACTTTCAAAATGTATACGTGATTATGTTCCTTAAAGTTTCGGAAAAAGGAACTGCATAATGAATCATAACTTTACCTAAAAATGAAGTTTTCGTTTTGTAAAAATTAGATTTTAAGGAAAATCAAATTAAAAAGTTCGTTACTTCACATATGATGCATTAACCTTTGAATTAAAGCTAAAAAATTAAAATGATTGATTTTATGAAAGAAAATTCTGATGAGAATCGTAAAAGGAATATCAAACATTAAACGCAAAACCACATTTTTGACTTAAGGAACCTCTTTATAAAATTCAAATTGACTCAAAATTTGAGCATTTTTGTTTATTAACGCGTTCTATCATATTCCAGAAGGATAGCTCAAAACTTGAACTTTACATTTGACACAAACGACAAAATCAATCAGATAATTATTTCACTGAATGTCACTTGAAAAACAAACTTTCAAAGCACAATGAAAATATGACACACGTTTCGAAACAGTTTGGTATCATCAGGTGTAAAATTATAAAAACCCAAAAGGAGCGTATGAGCGCTGCTCTCTTCATATACAGTATGGCATACGGCCGTGCATTGGACATGGACTCTGGGATTGCCAAGAACTTATACTAAAGAGTGCAAAGATAACGTACAACATCAAACAATTGACCAACTGACGAACATGGAAAAAAAAAAGTTAACCGACCTAAATGAAACACAATGTAGAATACATAATTTTGACATATTTTTTCGGAACTTCGAAATTGTTTTAAAACATATCACACATAAATCTACTAAATCTATCGTTATATGTGGCGATTTCAACATCGATTTCCTGAGTACATCCGACTCTGCACATTCACCAGTTAATCGATTCAAGAATCTTATCGACTCCTTCAACCTTATTACTACGATAAACGACCCCACTCGCCTCTCCGGCTCATCTCAAACATTGCTAGATCAAATTATAGTCAACAATGGAATCTCGTATCTCTCTGAAGTGTTTATCGCCGGATACAGTGATCACCTTGCTCAAGTATTTACTATTAATAATAAACTAAAACCACTTAAAATCCTTTACAAATTTACAAGAGAGTTTAATGACATAAATAAATCCATATTTATAAATCCATATTTATAAATTATTTGCGTGAAGAAACATGGAAAGATGTTTACAATTGCTAAAACACCGACTACAGATTCAATGTATTTATCTCAACATTCCTAAAACATTACAACTCTAGTTTTCCCATAAAACGCAAGTTAATTAACACAAAAAAAT